>PVJH01020338.1:0-40927 GCA_004026705.1 Nesogale talazaci | reverse complement strand
CCATGAGGGCGGGTGGGGGGGGGGAGGGGGAACCGATCACAATGACCTATGTATAACACGCACACCCTGTGACAAACGGCAGAAACATGGGTGAAGGGAGACAGTGAGCAGTGGAAGACACAAAAATAATAATAATGTATAACTTATCGAGGGTTCACAAGGATGGGAATGAAGAGCTAATACCATGGGCTGAAAGAGAAAGAACGTGTTTTGAAAAGGGACCCTGGCAGGGCTGAGCCCCGGTGGCAGTGGTTGTGCGCGGGGACTGCGGCCCACTGGGACGGAGGTTCAGTTCTGGCTCCCAGGAGCAAAGGCTGGGCCTCCTACTCCCACCACCTGAGGGCAGTGATGCCTAAAAAAAAAGAAAAGTGCTTGACACAACGATGTATGCATGGATTGTTAGGGGGGAGTAGGAGGCCCAGCCTTTGCTCCTGTGGAGCCGCTGCTGGAAGTGAACCTCCATCCCAGTGGGCCGCAGTCCCACGCACAACCACTACGCCACCGGGGCTCAGGAGAGTTGTAAGAGCGCCTAATAAAATGATTTAAAATAATAATAAGACACACACAACAACAATAACAACAACAACAACAACAAAATAACCGGCTGGATGACTTACCCTTGACTCAGGGTTGGATGTCTTTTTCCTTTTCCACTGTCTCCTCAAGAGAGGCCAGAGCAGGGCTCAGGTTGGGTGAGGTTTATGGCAAGCCACGCCCTGTTTCTAAGGCTCGGTTTCCTGGTTTCCCATATCCATGAAGTGGGAGCTTAAAGGAAAGGCATCTACTTTTTGCGTTTGCTGTCAGACTACATGGAGAAAGCTTTTATAAATGGGAGAGTGATACACAGAAGCACGAGGTCTTACTCTTAGAAATATCATTGTTCTTCCTAGATCGGACTCGGGAGGAGGATGAAGTGAAGTCATCCTGAGCCAGAGGCGGGCCCAATAGTCAGTTTTCCTTTCTCCCTCTCTCTTCGCCACAGTTTCACATTTGCAAAACGAGGGTTCTACAAGTCCTTCCAGTAAACGGTCAAGGGGGATGGGACACAAAGGGTTGGCACAGAGCCTAATGCTTGGAGAACGCCACAAACGGTGACAATTGTCACTTTCATCCCCTCCTCCACTGACTGCAGCAGCTTTACCCCCGCCCTCCCCTACCTTCCTGGCTCCAAGACAGAGACTTCCAGCTTTCTGCTTTGGTCTCATTTGGATGGAAACGTCTCTTCGACACGCTGCCGGCCTTTCCGCCCTTAGAGCCGGAGTGAGGGTTGCTGAGGATAGGCCGACGAGGGATAAGGTTGCAGGACTAAGTGACAGTGTGACAGCCAGAGTGGGTGCCAGCAGGGCAGGTGGCGGGTGGAGTGGGTCAAAGGCCATCGGGGCACCCCCACCGCCGCCTCCGGGGACGGCGTGGTCCGCGCTGCCCGCCAGGCCGGGCCGCATCAATGCTGGGAACTGCTTATCAGGTTAGAGGGGAGCCGCTGTCTCTGTGCATTACCCGACCCATCCGTCCCGCGCTCCTGCGCGCCCTGCCTGCCCCCAGCTCCGCCTGCGCTAACTAGTTAATTGGATCTTGGCTAACCTAGTTATGGGCCTAGTCGGCTCAGCTCCTCAGCCTCCAGAAGCAGGGGCGGGGGAGGGGCGGGGCGGCTGCATGCGTATAGCTGTGTAGGGACCTGTCTTTGGGGCTCTCTCACCCCCGCCCCCCGACCCTCCATCTCTTAACGGTTCCAAACCCGCAGCCGCTCCGCGGGAGGAAAACGAGGCTGACGGTTCCGGTCCGGGAATCCCACAGGGGCGGTTCTACCCCATAGGGCTGCTGTAGAGTCGGAATTGAGCAGTTCCGAGCACGGTGCTTCCAACCAGTTCATGCTGGTTCGACCCCCTGCTGCGAAGGTACCCTTCCACCCCCCCCATATGCATTTGAACAAGACACCCACGTGGTTCGTATGTCTATGAATATGTGTATATATGAACACACATATACATGCACACATAAGTGTAGATTCAGATGCGGCATATCTGGAAGGGAAAGGCAAATACGCAGGTGGGGTTAGGGGGGTCCGAACCGTTGGAAGCTCGCTCAGCGCCCGCCCCTGTGAGACGCTGAGGGCCGTGGAGTGTGGAGTCTCACGACTCTCAGAGCTTGGCCTTCAGCTTCCCTCTCGGGGAAACGGCCCCCCCAGGACGCTTGGGGCGGCAAGGGAGAGGAAAGCGCGCTTGTCCTGCGGCAGCACGCAGTAGGCCCTCTCAATTAGAACGGTGGTCGCCGTCGTCGTTGTTATGCATGCAGCGCTCCAGCCAGGTCCCCTTGGGATCCTGGTGTTGGGGGGAGGGGTCCCCGAAAGGGGTGTGTGTGTGTGGCTTTTCAATCACCGCCCCTTGCAGGTGTTTCCTCTGAGGCGCTTCTCCAATCTCCTCAATTGTTCCTTATGCAAATGTTATGCTAATGAGCACGTCCGAGCACCCTAGTGCCCAGGAACGGAAGGTGGAGGGTGGGCTGCTTCCCCAGGTTTCACCGCAGTTTTCCTCCCCCAAAGAGGAGCCAAAGCCCAGAGGCGGCAATGACAAGCAAGACCAGTCCCCAGGGCAGAGAGAAAAAGACCCCAGTGGAGCGGGAAACAAAGAGACCCCCGAGGCCGGGCAGGAGACGGACAGCCTCGTCATCGCCATAATCATGCACATCAAAAAGGCCTTTGGAAACGTCAGATTCCTCCCCGCCCTGCGCCGGCTACTCTGCAATTACGGAGGCCCGGCCCTGGGGGAGCGCAGGGGGGGAGGAGAGCGGGTTTGCTGGAAGGCTGGTCTTTCTCTGGTTCTCCTAGGAGGCAGAGGCCAAGCTCAGGCCTCCCTGGGCCTGGCCTGCAGGCGCCGTGCAGAGGGTCTCTGTACAGCCGGGAGGGCTCGGCTCGGAGCCACCGTGGCACCGCTCAGCCCCACTCCGCTTTCACTTTCTGGCCAGCCGAGCGAACGGCTTCTCCTCTTTGCCCTGGTTCCTCAACTATCAAATGGGCACAACTCCTGCCTCCGGAGGCAGGTGGCAGGGAATTCCAGGAGAAATGCCCCATGCAGGAGGATGGTAACTGAGGGGCGAGGGACAGCGAAGAAAAAGCAGGCCCTCGCCGGTCCCGCGGCCCACATGAGCGCCAGGCCTCTGCTGGAGGGGGCCACTCTGGGACCTGGCTAGACACTGTTGGGTCTTTGGCAAGGTCGATAATGGAAGCAAATGGGTGTCACCCAAACTAGGTGACTTTGTGCCTTGGGACTGCCAGGGAACAATTCAGCCTGCTCTTTGGATTAATGTAAGGAATTTACAAGGTCAGCAGTTCAGGCCCACCAGTGGCTTTTGTGGGAGGAAGATGAGGTTTTCTGGTCCTGTAACCATGTGCAACCTGGGAAATCCAAGGGGCGGTTCTCCCCTGTCCCCTAGGGTAAAGTGACCAGATTTTAACATTGGTAAAGTGGGACACCATTGACCGGGCTTGGGGGTAGGTGGGGAGTGGTGGTGTAAGAGGGGGTATATTCCCTTCCCATTCTCCCGCCATTGCCTAGCTTTGTCATGCATTCTTAGCCAAAAATCGGTACTTTTTTTAAATGTCGCGGGACTCGGGAAAACTTGTCTAAAATCGGGACTGTCGGTAAACCATCGTGGCTTCTCTCACTCCAGAGAGAAGGTCCCTGTGCAGATGGGCCCTGCAATGGCCTTTATCCTTCTTTGTTTCCTTTTTTTCTCTCTCTCTCTTTAATAAAATGGCTTTTTAATTAAAAAAAAAAATCAAGACTGTCCCGCCAAAAACCGAACGTCTGGTCCCTGTACCCTAGGCTGTCCTGGAGTTGGAATTGACTTGATGTCAGTAGGTTTGGGGCTGGGGATTAATATCAGACAAGAGTTTACCGTTGAATCTTCGCCTTCTCACGCTGTCCTCTGAATAGTACAGACCCAGAGTGTGAGGGCACAAAGGTGGTCGGGCCAGCCTGAATCCAGCAGCAGGGCAGGGGTGATGGCCCAGCCATGTGGAGTCGATCAGCATGCCAGCACTTTTCCCAGGAGAACCTGGGGCAGACACTGTCTTTTTTTTTTTTTTTTTTGCTACAATGCCCAGGCCTTCAGGTAACTTGTCTGAGCCATCCCTCCAGGCTCTGTAGAGAGGGACTCCAGCCAGTCCTCAAAACCTAGTAATCGGGAGGACTGCAGAGACAACCATGGTCAAATAACTAACACTGCCAAATAAAGAACACATCGCGCAAAGCAACAGGCCACTGTCATTAGAACCAAGGAGGATAGTCAGACATAGGGCCCATAGGGTTAACAGCCATTGAGGATGGTTGTGAAGGAAAGATGTGGCCTCAGATGTGGTCTCCTGGGCCCTTGGGACTTCCTGCTGTGAGGAGATTGATCTGCACCCAGGAGCCTCCAGCCCTCCTGAGGACCACTCACAGCTAGGACCCTGGTCTCTCCCATCCCTGCCTAGAGCTATCCCTCCCACAGCCCTTAATCTGCCTATCAATAAGGAGAGTTAGACCCCAGTTTATCTCCCTGGGGAAGATTCTATACTAGCAGAAGGCAGGCGTCTTCTTGAGCCCACTGCTGTCTCCAGGGGTGCTTAATAAAGGCTGGTTAAAAAGAAGAATGAAGAGAGAGGGGGAGAGGAAACAGAAAGAGGGAAAGCCTACGAGGGACACAACTAGTTCCCAGAAAGGGTGGGGGAGAGGAGAGGGAAGAAGGGAAGGAAAAGGTGAGACGGGAGAGAGGGAGGGAGGGAAGAGAGAAAAGCAGCCATGCCTGTTCTCTGCAGCAGAGACCACAGGCCGAGCTCTCTCTGCTTGGCATCGTCCCTTTTGTGGAGAGAGAAGGTGGTCGCACCAGGAGGCCAGTCCCAGTCCTTCTGTCCCGTGTCCAGTAGTGCTCACCAGCTCCTCTCAGCTCTCGCCCTGCTCGCTGCACCATCAGGCCCCGGCTCCCCTCACTCCCTCGCTCCCCTTGGCACCCTGCCTCTGAGGAGGTTCTTCTGGGCACCATCCAGGGGGTGGGGACCAGGGGTGGGGGTGGGGGCAGGAATCAAGCCAAGCTGGGGAGCCTGGCCAGGAAGGAGTCAGCAAGGCAGATGCCGCCCCTCTCCTGCTGCCTTGATTAGAGAAATTGAGATGTTAATAATATTCCGAGATGCAAGGTGCTAATTAAAGTTAATTACTGTTTCCTTGTGAAGTAACCTCTCCTCGTGTTTACCAGGAACAAGGCTGCCAGCCGCTCCCCTGGCTCGTGCCAATCACGATGCCCGCTGCTCAGTGTACCCCACACCCTCACAGGTGCCCTCCGCTGCCCCAGCCCCGGCCCTGGGCTGGCAGGCACCAGGACCTACAGGGTCTTGCCGGGCTCCTAGTCAGGCACCAGCAGGACTTGCCTCCTGGGCCACCATGGGGGAAAAGAACCATGGAACCTGGGGAGAGTACGCGTGGTCCCAGGCCTGACACCTGGTCCCCTGCCTCCTCCCTTCCTGCAGAGTCTCACCCTATCACCTACCAGCTCTTTGACCCGGAGCCAGGCTCTTGCCCGCTTGGAACCTCAGTCTTCTCATCTGTATATGGGGCTAATGATTCCTATCTTTCTAGTTCCCCTGAGGGTCAAATGAGCCTATAAAACGCTGACCACACAGCTGGGATCGAATAAAGGCTCAATGAAAGCAAACTGTGATTCTTGTTGGCTTTGTTAATAATTATCTCCCTTTCAAACCCCTCTTTTGTGTGGTTGGCCTGCGGGCCTGGGGGTAGGGCAGCTGAGCACACACCGGTCCTTGGCACATACTGGAACACCATGCTGCACACAGAGGCTCACATTAGCCCACGCTCCCTTGTGTGGGGCGGTGGGGGGAGGGGGGAGCTCCCCATCCCTGTTCCATGTCTTCTCCCTATCTCACTCTAGAGAGAGTCTAGAGAGAGTCTCTCTCCTAGGAGTGGAGTCCCACCAACCCGTGTGTGTGTGTGTGTGTGTGTGTGTGTGTGTGTGTGTGTTTCCACTCTTGTGTTCCAAGCTTCACAGGGCTTTGGGGGAGAGGCCACCCCCTTGGGATCCAAGCCGGGTTGCCATGACAACCATTGCAGGTGCGAGAGTCTCCAATCTCCTCTGCTCCCCCCAACACACACCGCCCCCTAGCCACTCGGGCCAATTCTAGGGGAGACACCATCTCCATGATGGGAGGCAGAGGGATGAGAGACGCAGTCTCACTACCCACCCACCAGCTGCCCCCCCTTCCCCCCACCCCCACTCCTTGTTTGCCTTCTCTGGGTGCCTCTGAGCTGGGGAGGGGATCAAGAGACAGGCAAAGTCCTTCGAAGCTGGGAGTCTGTCAGCCGCAGTCTCCTCTGGGGGCTTAGCGCTAATGAGTTAATATTGCTGTCACCTTTGATTTGGGAGGACGGAGGCTTCCTCCGAAGGAGCCTCCCTGTGTGTGTAGGTGTGGAACTGCTAATCGATGGGTCAGGGATGCCCTTGTGGCCTTCCTGCACCTCCCCCAGCCTGAGGAGCACCACTGAGCTCTTCTTGTGGGATGGGGACACGGGACAGCCCAGCACAGGGCACTTCCTGTTTATGGACGAGGCCAAATAAAGCCCAGAATGGGGGTGAGGGTGGGTTGGAGGGGCCCTGAGACTCCCCCCACCCCCCACCCCCCATGTCCTGGCTGTTCCTGCCCTTTCTTCTTGTAAGCTTGACTTTCTCTTGCTCTGCACCTGTCTTCAGCTCCACTAGGGCCCTGCGTGGCTCTCAGACAAAGCTTCTGCTTCCTGGTTCTAACGTCATCTCTCTTCATCCTGACCTCCTCTCTCTCCTCCTCCTCCACCCCTCCCTTAGTCTCCATCCCAGTCCCACTGCAGTCCTCACATTTCTGCTTGCCTTTGACCCCCTACCCCCCCTGGCTGACTCTCCTCCCCTCGGTCTGCTGAATTTCCAAGCAGACATCATCCCATTCATTCAATCATTCATTCATTGTGATGTCAAGCATTCCCAAGTGGTGATCCATGAGTTAGACAAGCCTCTTCCCTTCAGCAAGCTTTCCTTCCAGGGGGGAGAAACTGAAATTGAACACGTAAACAAATGAATGGGGCTGAGCCCCCGTGGCGTAGTGGTTGTGCGCGGGACTGCGGCCCACTGAGACAGAGGTTCAATTCCCGCTCACAGGAGCAAAGGCTGGGCCTCCTACTCCCACCACCAGGGCAGTGATGCCTAAAAAATAAAAAATAAAAAAACAATTAAAAAAACAAATGAATGGAACGGTGGTCGATTGGGCCAGGGTCAAGGACAGAGATGAAAAGGGGCACCGACTTAGATGGAAGTCAGGCAAAGGAGCATGGAGGGGGAGTACCCTATGGGAGCCATCTGGAGGCAGAGCTGGGCAAAGGCAGCCCCCAGCTCATCTGCAAGCAGGGGGCCTGGAAGGCACTATCCTGCTGCTGCGATCTCATTCCCACCTGCTCCCATGCATAACCTTCTTCCTCAGTCATCCAAGACCAACAGGCCCAGACAGCCATAGCCAGAGGGTTTCCCTCTCCCTCCCCCTGACCCCACGAGATTTCTCCAAGGACTTTAGCCTCCTGATAATGCTGAGTGGTGAGGGGTCAGGCCACCAGTTCTTGGGAGGAAACTGGAAGGCAGAAAAAGAAAACATGGGCCAGATAGATAGGGCTGGGTAAAAATGCAGCCAAAACTCCTACCAGCAACTACAGCTGGGTGAGATAAAATATGTATAGGCTGAGGCGCTTCTGGAGGGAACCTTCTCTGGGCTCACTGGGACGGCTTTTGTGGGGTGCAGTGTTCTGAGGTTCGGGTGGAAGGTGCAGAAGGCATTGGGCATGTGGAACAGCTCCAAGCCACATGGAGTCACATGCCAGGCACAAACCCAGCGCAGGGACTTTGCCCTTCCCAGGGCTGCAGCCCCATGAAATATTTAGGCTTCTGGACCTTGTTCATCCCTTCGCGTGCCCCTCAGGAAGTACGATTCCCATCATGGATGGCTGCCTCTCTTCTTCCCTGCCAGCAGGGCAAGGAAAACCCCATGCTTAAGAAGGGAATCTGTTGGGACCCTATGGGCTGGGGTAAGATCCAGCCACACACATAGCTGCCTGGGCCTCACGGGAACATCCACTCCTTAGGCTTGAGAGCGAGTGAAACAAGGACTCTAGGAACTGCGAGGTGATACTTAGCCTGGAAGAAAGGGGAAGCGGAAGCAGGAGGAGGGGATTTGGAAGATGCAGAGAAAGACCTTGAGAAAGAAAAGGACTCTGGGAGCACAGAGAAAAGCTGCCATTTATTGAGCATGACAATTCATTGTGCCAAACACAATACATGCATGATTGCCTCAAATCCACACTACAAATATAGGATCTACTCCCCCCACTTGCTAGCTGATGCTCAGAGGGTAAAGAAGTATCCACGGCAACCCAGAGAGTTGAGACGTTCCAGCCCAGGCGGCCAAGCTCTCACAAGCCACTGGCCCGCTGCTGCAGAGGCTCCTGAGAGAGGTGTGGGTGAAGTCAAGGCAGATTCTGCCCCAGACCTGCTTACTCTGTTCTGTAAACTCCCCTGCCTTGCTTCAGATGTGACCCTAAGCTCCAGTCAGAACTCCTAAATTCTCCAGCTGTTCATTTAGGCAAACAGGGATGCCCCGAGTGTGGGAGACTCTGAGGAAGTGGGACAGGGTGGGCAAGGGGCCTACAGAGATATGGAGGAAAGGCAGGATGGTAGGGTGAGACACACACACACACACACGCATGCACGAGTGTGGCGTAGGGGTTATGCAGTGGGCGGCTAACTGCAAGGTCAGCAGTTTGAAACCAGTAGGTGCTCCATAAGAAGAAGGACTTTCTTGCATAAACAGTTACAGTCTCTGGTAGTGACTGGACAATTCTTCTTGATATGATTGAGCTATTGAACTGTGTGATAAGCAGATTAAGTGCCAATAACACTGTTAAAAAGAATAAGAATAAAAAGACTCACCATCTTCAAAATGCACAGAGGCTGTCTTATAGGGGAGCGATGAATCAGCACAGACGCCATGGCAGCGAGTGTATACGCGTATACTAGGAGACTTCAAGAAGCTTGTGGGGAAAATCTTAGAATTAAGATGATGGAATTCTTCCACAGACTCTTTGAAGATCCCCCCTCTTACACACACACAGTTTGCACACACCCATGACCATGCAGGCAGAGACACACGGGGCCAAGCAGAAAGCAGGTGAATGAAAGCAGCCCGCAGCAGCAGGTGAGGGGTTCCATGCTTCCTTGCATGGGCACTTGGATGACAATAGAATGTATGGAAGGTAATAGAAGGAACTCTCACACACGCACCCCTCCCCACTACCACCTCCCAGCTCTCCTCCACCCACCCTCCCTTCTTTACACCCCTGCTTCTCCTTCCCCTCCTCCACTGTCTTCCCCGGAACAATTCTAATTAGACTAAGTGACTAAGAGGCGGTTTCAGCCTGAACAGCCAATTAGGCCTGGAAGAAGGGAGAGCAGCTTCCCAAGTCTCCCCCCTACCCCCTCCTCCTTTCCTGTCCTCTTGCCCAGAACAAGCATTCTCATCACAAGACTCCTCACTGTCACTCAAGGTTCCATCACCCTGCGTTTTTCTTACTCTCCATCATGCCCCCATTACCTGTGTCCAAACAGCCCCCAGCCTACTGCTCAGTCCACCTGCCTTCCCAATGAGCACCCCCTCCTCCATTTATGTCTTCTGGGCAGAAGGAGTACAAGGAGGAAAAGGGTGGGGGCCTACTAGGGGACTATCCTTCCATGTCTCTTTATTTCCGGTTCTCTCTCTCTCTCTCTCTCTCTCTTTCTCTCTCTCTCTCCTCCCCTCCCCACTTCTTCCTCGGGCACTTATTTCTAACATCCATGGACCAGGCCTCCTGGTTGCCATGGAGACGCAGTGCAGCTGGATGGTGTGTGTGTGAGAGGAGCTGTGTGCTCTCTGCAGTACAGGTGGCCGAGTGAAACGCATCCATGTGTGAGGGAGCAAGCCGCTTCCTGCAAAGGCCCGACTCAGGGGGAGACTCCAGTGGCCCCCGTGTCTCTATTCATGGGGACACATCCTCTGTCAGCCCCTTGGGGGCAGATAGTGAATTCTCTTTTGGGTCCAAACTCTGGATCAGCAGCTTCCAAAGGGCTTCCAGTTTGCCCCTGTCCAAGGAGAGGAGGAGAGCCTTGGGATAGGAATAAAAGTGGGTGGGGCTCGAGAACATCTGGGATGAAGATTAAATGGAGCAGATGGATGGGCTGTTAAGAGGCCAGCAGTTCCATGATAACATCATCCCGGGGGAAGGGGGAGAAGGCTGACTGGTGCTGTGGTCCAGCAGCCAGTTCCAAATGGTACCTGCTCCATTTCTAAGTTTTCTTTATCCGTACAAGGAAAGATTATTAATATCCATAACACACACTACACACACACACACACACACACACACACACACACACACACACACTGTACTGATCCGGGCCTCAAGAAGTTTAGCGTTGAAAATCCAGACTAACTTCCTTCTCAAAGGTCTTCCACCTTCGTTCCTGTGCAGCTACCAACCTGGAAGGCTCTTCACTGAGCTCCAAATCTCCAGTTTTCTTTTCTTTTTTTTTTTTTTTGGGGGGGGGGTCATCACTGACCTCTGGTGGGAGTAGGAGACCCAGCCTTGCTTCTGGAGAGCTAGTGCTGGATTTGAACAGCCAACCCAGTGGCCCACAGTCCTGTGCACAACCACTACGCCACCAGGGCTCAGCTCCATCTCCAGTTTTCTTAAGCAGCCCCCAGACCCCAGCTCGACAGAGCAGCCCTGGCCCCACCTCTAGTTACCCTCCTTCAAGTCCCATGGTGTGGTTCCCCCACAGCATTTTAACACAAATCTATAATTATCTCATTTGTTCGCTTGTTTACCATCTATCTCTCATCAAGTGAGAGAGCAAGGACCATCCCGTCTTCGTGCGGTGCTGACGCTATGGGCCTCCCATATCTCCCTGCCACGGAGCCAATTCTGACTCTAGCCACCTGATAGGGCAACATGGGACTGCCCTTGCGGGTCTCCAAGACTGGAAATCTTTACTGGGACAGAAAGTATGCTTGGTAGGTTTGAATGGCTGGCTTTGCTGATAACAGCCCAAAGCGTAGCCCATGATGCCGCCCGTGTTCCTTAGGGCCTGCCACATAAAAAAAAACAAAATCAAAGTCACTGTCATCACGTTGATGTTGACTCAAAGGAGCTCATGGGACTGAACTACCCCCTGTGGGATGCTGAGACTCACTTCTTTGGGAATAGAAAGCCTCGTCATTCTCCCAGAATGCCTACTAAGAGAATGCCACCTAGTAGGTGTCACATAAGAGCGGACGAATGATTTTATTGAGGTTCCACAATAGTTCTCTATGATGGTATTGTTCTTCCCAGTTCACAGATAAAGGAATCTAGGTTGAGTCACCTGCACAGGGGTCCCTGAACTAGAGAGTAATACCACCAGATTCCTAATGCACATCCCTCTGTCGCCCGATAGGATGGAAGGAGTTACAACCAGATTGCTTAACTTCAACTGCATGTGCCGTCTCCTCAGGGCAGGTGGCTTCTCTGTGTCTCCACTCCTAAGCCAGGAGTCCTTGAGGCAGGAGAGAAGGGAGGAGGAATGCTAGACCATAAAGAATGTTCATCTGACCTTTTCTTTCAGAGTCTAGAAGCCTTCAGGGGTTCCCACCTCCCCCCAGGCCAAGCCCTTGAGGCTGACTATCAGCTCCTCCGGGCTCTGGCCCTGTCTGCGTGTCCAGCAGGTCCCTCCTTTCTGCCCAACCTCACCTCCTCCACCCCCAGGCCCTTGCACACTCCAGCCATTCCCTATGGTCAGTCAGCTATTCCCAATCTGCCCTTGGAGTTTCCAAACTGGAACCACCCCTTCCAGGAAGTCTTCAGGGTTAATGCTGGAGGAGGGACCTCTCAGAGTGCTCCAGCTTGAATTTCTGCCTCACAGTAGGTTGGACACCCGATTGTGGTCATTATTTACCTGTTCTCTGGAGAGACTGTGTGTCATTCTTAGGGTGTCCCAATACCCTTTGTTGGTCTGACTCAGGATGGGGTAAAGGAAATATTTGGAGAATGAACCAGTGAGGGGTGGAGCTCTGGTACCCAGTCAGGCACCCCCACATCCTCCAACTCCCTTGACCCTCCCATCTTCCCCCTGCTCTGGGTCTCAACATTCTCCTTCCCTCAGGGTCCAAGCCTAGAAGTGGGGTCCCTCTCCACTTAGGGCAGGTCACCATGGCAGGGGGAGGGTTTGTGATTCTAAAACGGGAAGGATTGATGAGGATGCCCCTAGGAGCCGAACCTGGTCCTACCTTGTGGATTAGGAGGTGGGCAGGAACCTTGACGCTCTTCTTTTTTTTTTTTTTTTTTTTGGTTTTTGGGGCATCACTGCTCTCGGTGGTGGGAGTAGGAGGCCCAGCCCCACTGCTGGAACTGAACCTCCGTCCCAGTGGGCCGCAGTCCCGCGCACAACCACTACGCCACCGGGGCTCAGCCCGACGCTCTGACTTCTTCTGCCCAGTTTCCCAGTCCCAGTTCCGGGCACCCCATTCTGCCTGTGCCACCTTCTTCGGCCAGCCCTACCCGACCTAACCATGTCCACAAATTGCCACCGAGTTGGAGTTGGTTTTCTTTTGACGCCTAATTAGGGAGGGGGGGGCCTGGTCTAGTGGACCTCTTATTTGCAAGTGAATGTGGAGGCGCATACCCTCCTCTTCCCCCCCCCCCCCACCTCCCGGGCCGATCGAGTTTATGCGGGAGCTCATCTGGGATTAGGCCCGGCGCTCAACTAATCCTAGCAGCTAGGCCAACCCCGGGTCCCAGCGCCAGGCCCCCCGCGGTCGCGGTCGCGCGCAGGGGGAGGGGCGCCCGGAGGCGGCGCCGGGAACAGGCCGATCCGGTCTGTTCTCCGGCTCGCCGGTGTTTACCCGGGAGCCGGACGCTGCCCGCTGGCCGCCCCGACCCGGAAACAGGAGGGGGTGGGGAGGCAGTGGGAGGTGCGGCTGAAGAGCTTTTCGGGGGGGCCCCTGAATCTGCTTCCCACCCTGGTGCCCGGGCGCGGGAGTAAAGGACGCACGGGTGGATGTCTCCCGCCCCTTCGCCCCGTCGGCCCGGCCATTCAGACTCGCGGCCGGTGGGCACACGGAGGAAGGGCCACGCGGGTCTGCACAAGCATGCCAGGGGGCTTGCGCAGGGCTAGCCTCGCCCCCCACCCCACCCCCCCTAAAGCCGGGCTCCGGCCGCCGAGGTGCGTCCCAGATGTCCTCAGCCCCGGGAACAGGTGAATCCGTCTGTGGCTCTCAGCCACCCCCAGGGCCCCCACGCCCCCGGCCACGCCGGCCCGAGGCCGTGGAAGAAGCGGACTAGGGTCCGGTTTTCACACTTTTATTGTAAAGCTCGGGAATAATTACACGGGTCTCTTCATTGACAGCTCAGCAAACAAACCGGAAACAAACCGAACCGGAGTGGGTAGAGGAGGTGCCTGCGCATGCTCGCGGCGGGAGAGGTGGGGGGGGGGGGGGTTGTCAGAGAAAGAGTGAGACAGAAAGACAGAGAAATCATTACAAATCAACGGGATTGTGCTCGCAGCGCCGGGGGTGGAGTGGGGGCGGGGCGGGGCCCTTCCCGGGAGGAGCGAGGCGGTGGGAAGTGGCAGGAACCAAGAGAAACGCGACCCCAGTGTGGGCACCCGACGTGCCCAATCCCCCCTCCCCGACCCCACCCCCCCCACCCCGACACAGAGAGAGACACAGCCCCCCTCCCCCACTCAGAGAACCCAAGGAGACGCAGTCTCCCCTCCCCACGGGCAGACACAACCCACCCGGGAACCCCGCGGGCGAGACACAGTCCCCCCCTCCCAGAGAAGCCCCGCGTGGAGACACCCCGTAAGAGACGTTCTCATGGCCAACACAGCCCTCCCAGCACCCGGAGATAGCCCCCACCCAGGAAAGAAATGGCTCCAGCAGCCACACCCTCGGGAGAAAGGAGGGGGACTGTAGAGCCCCTAGGAGAAAAGGGGGCTTGGAGATGCCCAGTCTCACCCCAAAGTGCCTTAGGTCAGGGACACCCTTGGAGGAGAGATGGGAACCACCAGAAACATCCCTCCTGGGCATGCTTCTGAGACACCCCTTCCCCAGGAAGAGGGAGGGCCTGGGGACTGGCATGCCTTAAGTACTCCCAGGAATCCTGGGAGAAAAACAGGCTCCCCAGAGAGCCTGGGAAGGGGGAAACACATGCTCCCGTGGTCTCCAGGGGAAGATACGTGTCCCCCAGAGATGCCCAAGAAGAGGGATAGGGCCTAGGGACCCTCAGAGGTGAGGGGTGCCCCAGAGACCCTCTCCCTGGGACGCGAGACATGCTTCAGGGAACCTAGGAGAGAAATACAGCCCCCAAGTGTCCCCCCTCTCCAAGAGACATGCCCTACTATGGTAAGGGGGGGGGGAGTGAGGACCAATTAGGTCCCCTCTAGGAAGACACTGACTGGGTCTGGCCGAGTTTGAGGGAGGGTCTCCTCTGGCCAAATGTCGCCTATTTGTACATAAAACTGTACACGACACATGGCATTGGGGAGGGCTTACCCAGACCTAGGACCAATAGGGGTGGTCCCCAGTGCTGTCACCCATCCCCTGCCCACCTTTGGTTTCACCTCTCAAATGCCCAGGTGGTGACAGGCTCTGCCCTGACCCCAACCAGGGGGCCGGAGCTCTGCGTTTGCCTGTGGGAAGGGCTCCTCCTCTGTGCTTCTCAGCGCCCCCCACCCCAGCCATCTGGGCCACCCCTTTCCTTCTGGCTTCTCCATTGTGCAAAATAGTCCTCTGCCTTATCACTCGGTGCTCAGGGGTCTCCACGCCCAGGACAGCGTGCCCGGGCCACCGGAGGTTTCCAGGGAGCCCACTAACCCCAGGAAAGCCTCCTGTTTGGACTACCCTCTCCACCGAGCAGACAGGCCTGCTACAATCCTCTTGCCTGCATCTTCACCTCCAGGACCCAGGACAGTCCTGGAGGCCACTGCCCCACCACTATTGCACCTGCCCCGTTTGTGCAGGGGGAAGGGACTGTCCTCGTGAACCAGCCCCCAGCCCATAGTCTGGGCCTCCCCCAGGGAAAGGAGCCTTTGGCAAACCCCCTAGATCTGGTTGCTGCCACTCAGGGCTTTGAACCAGTTCTTCCTGGTTTAGTCAGAGCCAACGAAGTGAAACTGCTGGGATGGACCGAAAATTGTGAAATTAGGGTGTACCAGAACTCTGAGCAGAACAGGCGGCTGCACGGGTCAATGATCTGCTAGAAAGGAAATTTCCCTTTTAGAAAACAAGGGCAGCCTGCACAGTACATAGCAACCAAATGTCTTCATTTGCCGAGTGTGGTTCAATGGAGCCCAGCTCAAAGATGGCAGCCAACCATGAGACTGTGAACGTGCGTTGCTCAGCACTGTCTCGACAATAATCCCACCTTCCACGGCAGGCTCCAGAAAGGGCTCGGCGTGCTCCCCAGAGCCTCCCACGCCCAGGCTTGGACCTGGCTTTCACCCGTCCTGGCTGTCATTCCGCCTCACCTGAAGTTGAGCGATTTGGATCTGGACTGACTTCGCTTCATTGGCTATGACTGAACAGGTGTGCACCCGTTTGAAGGCCTGCTGTCCCCCCAGTTCGCTCCACCCCTGCCCTCCGTAGAAGGGCTATGTTTGCTGGGGCCACCAGTCTAGCAAGGCTCTCCTTCCCAGCACGTTTATCCCAAGCCAAGTGGGGGGTAAGGAGCAGAGAAAAGGGTGATTCTTCAGCCCCCAGGCTTTTCTGGGGCTGGGAGGGGGTCTCTGGGGTTACAGGAGTCAAGACCCCAGAAGCACAGCTTACTCCCAAAGGCACCAGACAACCCAGCAGCCTGTAACCACCTGTACCCAACTCGGGCCGCCCCCAAGCTTAGACGAAGTCAAGCAAGGGCCATACCCTGAGTCTCCAGCCTCCCAGCCGGGGCCCTGGGGAGCTGGAGAGGTATGGGCCAAGGCAATGGGGGCTTCTGGAGGGAAGAGGGACTGGGGCTTTGAGACTGCCACAGTGGGAGACAGGGGCTCTGCAGGATGCCCCTCATACCCTGGCCCCCTGAGGTGAGGAAAGGAACCCCACCTCATCATGGCTGACTGGGCTTCTCTGCCCCCTAGCCCACCCTCCCCTCCCCCATGGGACCCCTGACCCTGGCAAAGGGAAGCCCAACTGGAAGAGGGGGCCTGGAGCCCAGGGTGCCCTGAGGCAGCCCTTCCCACCCCCTGAGATCAAGGCAATGGTGGTTTTACAGGCTGACGGGTCAGTCATGGCAGGGGCTGGGATGGGGGGGCAGGGAGGGGGCAGGGGGCAGGCCCCCATAGCAGGGGCAGCAACGGGCCACCCCTGAACAAGCTTTCCTGCTCCCCATGCACCCAGCCAGGCCAGAGGCACAGTCATCCCACCCCTGCTCAACTGCCCCCCACCCCAGCCTCGGGGCCCCTCTGGGATGCTCATCTGGCCGAGGGTCGCCAGCCTGAGCAGGGATCCCCCCCAGGGCACAGCGCAACAGTTCCAAAAAAATAGAGATTTGTATTCTTTAAAAAAATTAAATAAAAGCCCAGCTCTGCTGATAGGCGAATGTTATCCCCAGCCCCCACCCACCCACCCCACCCCGTGGTTTCCCTGGTCTGCACCCCTATCCCCCCCGCCTCGGCCCCAGGGATATTTACAACATGGAACAATAGAGGCCTGGGATGGGGGCACTGCGGCAGGGAGGAGGGGGCACAGGGCAGGTTCCCCCCCCAGAGGGGTCCCCCAAGACAACACAACATCAACGAGAAAAGTTGCAAATCAGGCAGAAATGGGGACATCATTCCAAGGTCCTTATATACAGACACTGCATGGCCAGCAGGGAAGAGGAGCCCAGATGGGACCAGGCTTGGGCTTGGCAGGCAGGTGGGCCGGCCCAGGAGCATAACGGGAAGACAAGGCCCGCCCACGCCCACCCCCACCCTGCCTGCCTTTGGTAACAAAAGCCCTTCACAGAGCCCCCGACAGTCAAGGGTTTCCTCTGGGACTTCCCAGGGGAGAGGAGCGCCCCAGTTCGGCTCTGCTTTAGGGCCACAATGGGGGGATCCCATCCCCACCCCAGTTGGCCACGTGGGAAACAACGGGTGAAGTGGGTGCTGCCCACCCCTGAACTCCACCATCTGCCCACAGCGAGGGGTGCACCCAGTCGTCCAGGCAGGGAGCCCAGTCATTATAGAGGAGCCCTCTTGGGCATTGGCTGAAGGAGCCCATAAAGGGGAAGAAGGGGCTCCCAGGGGCTGGGGACTGGAGATAAGGGGAGAGGACCTGGACCCTGCCTTCTAGGGGGAAGGGTCAGCGTGGTCATGAGACCAGTACTGCGTCCCCCTACTGGGGGCCCTGGCTGGGAAGTCCACGCTGGGGCGTGGAGGCGGGGGCATCGGGAGTAGCGGCCCTGGGATGGGCCCATCTGGGAGCTGGCCGGAGGCGAGGGAGGGGCGGCCGCTGGCCAGAAGGGGGCTCACAGGTAGATCTCACGCTTGGCCGTCTGGGCGGAAGCCGGTGTGGCCGCGGGTGGGAAGTCCGAGGTCTGGGTCAGGGGGATTTCCTCCAAGGTGGCCGAGTCCTTGCAGGAGTCATGGCTACTGTGGGAGAAGGCACTGTAGGAGGGCAGGAGGCGCACGGGGGCCGTTTTGGTGTTCCGGTCTTCCGGGGGGCTGGGGCTGCCGGCGCCCGCAGGCTCCTGCCCTCCCCGGTCCTGGTAAGGCACGAAGGTGGAGAGTTTGAGGGCGCTGCTCTTGGTCCGGCGGCTGGGAGACGACTGACCGGGCATCCAGCACGTGTCTGAGTGGCCGAACTCACTGCACTCCCGGGTACATGTGCCCGTCATGGCGACGTCAGGCAAAGGGCGCAGGTCTACCGGAGGGAGGTGGGGAGGGCAGTCATCAGCTGTCAGTCTTGCAAAGCTTCACCCCGTCGTCCCCAGCTAGCACCTAACTGGGCCTCAGGACAGGGGTGCACACCCCTTCCTGCCCACTTAACTCCCGGAGACAGACCCTCAGATACTCTCCAGTCCATCAAGTGTGATTACGGTACACACACACACACACACATACACACTCACGCAAGCAACCCCCCCCCCCACACACACACAATCTGTCCTTAAATAGGCACAATCTGTCCTTCAATAGACACATTCCTTCCATATTCATCCATGACCAAGTTTTCTTCTCATATACCCACCAAATCTGCCACACAGGGTCACCCCCTCCCTCCCCCTTCCTCCCTGCTCTCTGCCTCTAGACAAGCTTCAACATACAAATCAACCTTCAGAGAGGGCTGAGGAAACCCCTGCCTCAATCAAAAGCTACAATCTCTCTCTGCGCTGCGCCACGCACACACGCACACCCCCCCACTCCTGAGCCAATGTGGGGCATCTCTAGTCTCAGCAATACTGGGACACAGACCTTCCTCCTGACTGCCCCTCCAGCCTCGCCTGGCTCCTGGTGCCCAGGAATCCCACCCAAGCCCAGCACAGGGAGGGGGCAGCCAGCCTTTGTGGGGTGCTCACCTTGGAGCACACACCCACGAGCACACTCATGCAGCCCATGCCTGCCTCACTCCGACCGCTACACCACCACCACCACCCCTGGCCTTGCCCCGGTTCCCAGCCCAGAACACCCACGGGAACAGGAGTTGGCCGCCTGACATCAGCAGTAGCCGGTGTGGTTGCTGGGCAGCGGGTCTCCATGGGAACGGCTGGGCCATGAGCACTTCCTGTCACAGCTGGCTGGCCCGCCCTCACCCCGCACCAGGGACAACACCAGCCTGTGACCCTCCACCCCCTGAGGACTTGACTGAGAGATGCAAGCATGACCTGGGGGGGGGGGGGAGCCCCCCCTGGCACCAGCCCCTCTGGCTTGGCCTCCTGCCAGGGCAAGGTGAAGAGAGGACAGCACTCCTGTTAACCCTCAAAGCACCAGGGCCCTCTAGCTCCCGGAGAAATTGGGGGACCCGACAATGTGGCACGGAGCAGAGCATGGGTACTGGGTGGGCGGGGCTGGGTGCTGGGCCAGTCCCACAGACCCCAGACCCCAGAACAGCTCCCACCTACCTGGCACTCCGCCTCAGGGCCTGCTCCGGCCAGCTAGCTCTGCGCGGGCACAAAAAGGACGAGACGGGCATGAGATCATGCACAGAGGGCAGGGTAGGGTCAGAGGGCACTCGGAGACCTAAGGCCTGGCAGGGCCCTGTGTCTAAAGGATGGGCATCTTTTTATGGTGGTGGTGGTGGTGGTGGTGGTGGGAGGGGCTTTGAACTGATGGAAGGGGCAAGACCCAAGGAAAGTTTCCAGTTAGTCTTTCCATTCCAAGGGCAAATTTATCCTGTCTCTTCTCCCAGGAGGCTTGCTATGTCCCGTTCTAACCCCCCCACCCACACACACAAACACACAGCCACACATGCACATGAACACACGTTTGGACTGCACACCCTGTGCCTTCTCACACTGACCTCAGCTCCTGCCCAGACTCCCTTGTGCCATTACCCTCCAAAGCTTCCACGAAAGGGCTTTCCCTTCCCCAGCCCCATCCTCCCTGGAGGGACCACCTTCTGTCACCAGTCCCTGAGTGCTTCATAGCATGCAGGGTCTTTCCGATGACTCACTGACATTGCCCTTTCCAAGGTCCTGCACCCCTCCCGGAGCCCTCTGGCCACCCTAAGCTCGCCTCACCCTTCTCTAAGTCCCCGTTCCCTTGGAAGGGAGGCGGTACAGTGCAGCGCCAAATGCAAGGGCTTTGAAGTTAGAGAAACCAGGGTTGGCATCCCTCCCAGCTTGGGGCCCTATCTCGTTCCATGACTTTAGGCCCAAAAGATCTCTGAGCCTCAGTCTGCCCCCCTGTAAAGTGGGTACAAGAAAGTTCTCCTCCCATCACCACATGGTGGGGAGGAGCCCATGAATTTATCTGCGAGACCACACATGCATCCGCCTTTCAGGCCTATCGGGACCATTCCTGGCCTCCTGCTCCTTCCCGGAGTCTGCTGGCGCTCCTCACCATTCTCGGGGTGCTCCATCTCGCCTATGCTGCCATCCGGGGTGGTGCGCTCATAGTGGTCCTCTGGCAGGGCCAGGGGACCAAGCCGGGGCCCCGAGGAGGACTTGCTGGATGGCGTCTCAGACTCCTCCAGACCACTATCGTAGTAACTGTGCTGGGATGGGTCCTGCAGCTCCTGGGCCTGACTGGTGGCCGAGAAGGTGACGCGACGGTGAGGTAACTGTAGGGAGAAGGACGGTCACTGCTGGCCGGCCAGCCTGTCCCACAAGCCCAACACCACACCAGGCCCCCACTTCAGCAAGACCCATAGCCCAAGCTTCCAGCTCCCCAGGGCTTAGGAAAACCAGGTCCCACCAGGCTCAGCTCTCTAGCATAGCCCAGCCTCCTCCCCAAGAAGTCAGAGCCCTACGAAAGGAGGGTGCGGCCATTCTAGGACAGCCCCCCCAATACAGCCAAGGCCACATATCCAAACTCCCAACACTGAACAGGTCCCAGTATTCTTATAGCACAACAGAGGGAACTGGGGCCCCACTTGTTCTGGCACAGTCCTTCCAGTTGGGCGTTTTCTGGGACTGGCCTAGCCGCCCTTCATTTGAGCACAGCCTCCAGAGTGCACAGCCCACCACCAGGCAAGCACAATAAATACCAGCCCAGCTCCCTTAGTGCTAGCACAGCCTCCCAACCCCCACGGCCTCCAACATTTCTAGACCAGCTTCCACCAAAGCAACAGTTCCCTAGCATCCAAGCAGCACCTGCGGCCTTCAGCCCAGTTCTCACCTGCTCCATGGATGCGTAGTGATTTCCCCTTGTCCCCATCCATCCAGGGTGCCAACCTAGCTGCCATCCCTGGTTTGTCACCCCACAGGCAGCCTCCGGACACCCTGCTGAGTCCCCTCCCACTCAGTCCTACCTTTACTCCACCTTACCCCACCCCCAACCCCCAAACCAGAGAATCCTCCAGAGAGAAAGAGGTGGGAGGGAAGCCAACTAGGAAGAGGTAGGGAGATAACAAACCAGGGCTCCTGGGTGGGGCCGGAGAACAAAGGAAACTCCCCAGTCCTCTCCTTCTGGAAACAGAGCTTTAGCCTGTACAGGGCAGGGCGTGGAAGAGCTTGAGAATTGGGGGCTGGCCATGGACAAGGCAGGCTGGCCTCAAAAGGGAGACTCCCTCTAGGAAATGGGAAGGAGCCTCAGGGAGGGGCCACCCAGTGGAAGGGAGGGCCCCCCCTTTCCTTGAATGGGGTGGACTTGGAGACTCCGACTAGGGCTGAAGGTGGGGGAGCAGAATAACTCCCCCTACCCGCAGCCAGCTAACTAAGCCTGCATGGGTAAAGGATCACAACTAAGCCTGCATGGGTTAACGATCATCCCAGAAACCTGGCAACCTCAGCCTGGCACTTGGCACGACCAGTCAGCCACCCAAACCACCACCTGGGACTGCCATCGACTTTCCTGCCAACCAGAGATCAGAAGTCGTGGAGGACACAGACCCAGGGACCCTGGAGGCCAGGGGTGGGAGCAGCGAGCACCACAGGCCCAGGCTCCCTTAAGCCTCCAAGGCTCTGGCAAGGCTTCAGATACTTATTTTACTTTGTCAACCTCAGTAGGAGGCAGGAGAGGAGGGGTGTTCCCTGGGTTTGTTGGTAGACTCTTCCTTCTGATCAAATGCAAACACTGCCTTTGGGTAGATCCGACTCATGGTGACCCTATAGGACAGGGTGGAACTGCCCCTGTGAGTTTCTGACGCTATTTTTTTTTTAATTAAAGGATCATTTTATTGGGGCTCTGACAACTCTTATTATAACTATAACTCAGTGGTTCTCAACATTTCCTAATGCCGTGACCCTTTAATACAGTTCCTCCTGTTGTGGAGACACCCCCCCCCCAACCATAAAATTATTTTTTTTCTTCTTGTGTGTGTGGCATCACTGCCCTGGTGGGAGTAAGAAGCCCAGCCTTGCTCCTGGAGAGCTGCTGCTGGATATGAACTGTCAGCCCTGTGGGCTGCAGTCCCTCACACAACCACTAGGCCACCAGGGCTCAGCCCATAAAATTATTTTCGTTGTTGCTTCATAACTGTCATTTTGTTACTGTGATGAATCATCATGTAAATATTTGATAGGCAGGATGTATTTTTATTGTTACAAATGGAACATAATAAAAGCACAGTAAATCACAAAAACAATATATGGTTATATATTGTGAAATATTTATCTCTAATGACAAATAAATGAAATTTTGCTTTGAAGCACGGTGTAGCCTGGCTAACAGTCTTCACACTAGCTGGGTGCTCATATGTGGTTGTATCTACAAGTGGGCGGACCCACCTGGAGACAGATGGAGGAGTGGTGTCTCTGTTCCTAAGACCACCAGAAATAGATGTTTTCCAATGGTCTTAGGCGAGCCTTGTGAGAACCGCTGTTGTAACTTTGTGTGTGTGTGTGTGTGTGGCACCACTGCCCTGGTGGGAGTAGTAAGCCCAGCCTTGCTCCTGGAGAGCTGCTGCTGGATTTAAACCGTCAACCCTGTGGGCTGCAGTCCTGCACACAACCACGAGGCCACCAGGACTCAGCCTGTTGTAACTCTTTTACGACGGTTAAAAGCCTCATCTTTACTCTGCAGAGTGGCTGGTGGTTTTGAACTGATGACCTGGGGGTTAGCAGTCCAACTCATGGTCATTATGCCACCAGGTCTCCATCTCTTTCAATGTCCCTACGCAATTTCCCACCCCATGCAAGGTGGCTAGGATGAGGCATGTGCTTAGGGTGGAGGATTTGTAGCTGTCTCCCCTCCCTTGGCTCCTACCATCTTCCTGAACAGGTGACCCTGATTGGGATCCGTGCAATGATAAAAGGCACCCCAGTCCAGAAGATGACAGGCCAGGGTCCCCAGATGGACTTGGACACTGGGGCTGATGTTAGAAAGGAGTATGGGATTGGGATGAGCAGGTTCCTGGGAGAGTCTGGGAAGCAATGGGAACTTGATTATCAGTGCTTCTCTTTCAAGACCTCAGTCAACATTCCTTCCTCCCTGCAGACTGCACTTGGTAACCAGCAGCCCAGTCCTGCTACTCCCTGTGACCTTGGTATGTCATTGGGTTTCTTCTCTATAAAATGGAAGGTTCACCAACTCTTGACACGAAAGTTTCTTTCTAATTTTACAATGATCAAATCTGACAAGTCCAACTCTCAAATCTCTCTCAAATCCTAGTTCTGAAATTCCAGACAATTTGAGGAGTACTTTTTTTTTCTTTTTTTTTAGGCATCACTGCCCTCTGGTAGGAGTGGGAGGCCCAGCCTTGCTGCTGCTGGATTTGAACCGCCACGCCAGTTGACCGCAGTCCCGCACTCAACCACTACGCTACCGGGGCTCGGCCCTTGAGGAGTACTTTCATTAGTTTTTCCCACTAGCCCTTCAAACTTAAGGGGTCTGGAAGTTGCTTTACTCCAATTGGCTTCTGTGTGAACAATGATTTCACCACACTCCCTGGAAATCCTGGCAGTTCCCCCTCCTTCCCGGAGCTCACCCAAACCCATCCTTCCGTCCGCGGCCTCATCACCACCACCTAATCTAGAACGTAGGATCACACCTACCACTTCATCCTCAAAACCAGTCACTGCTGTTGAATTGATGCTGACTGCCCCTGTGAATTCCTTAGACTCTAATTCTTTATGGGAGTAGAAAGTCTCAGTTTTACCGCTGACCTTGAAGTTAGCAGCCTAACACGTAACCACTCGGCCACCCCTTGCCCCAGCCCCCATCTCTTTAAAATCGATGACACACACTCATGGACTCTTAAACTGAGCTCTCACAAAAGACACACGAACTTTTAAGGGTTTCCTTTTCTCTTAAGGAACTTTTCCCAAGGCATCCGTGTCTTCTCCAACCTACAGTTCTTCCAGTCTGATGTCACAACTCTTCAGTCGGAGCTTCCCCCTTCCACTCACTCCCTGCCTGAGACTCGGGCCACTCCTCAGGTCTCAGTCCACTTACTCACAGGGGAGCCCGTGGTGGGGTGTGAGGGGGGCGGGCGGAGGTCCCCTTCTGTCTCATTGTCGGAGAGGTGGCTTACCTTTACATTCTCCTCCCTGTCAGCCACCTCCCATCCTCCCGTGGGTTTCTGTACACAGCCACCCCTCACTCTAGGGTACGGAACAGGCTGGTGGTCTGCAGACACTACCCTTTTCACAGGCGGAAGGCGTGTGGCAGCCCTACACTACGTGGGGCAAACTCAAGGTGCCATTTTTCCCCCTCTCTCGGTAGTATGTGTTCACGTTGTGTCTCATTTGGGTCAACTAGCAATATTTCAAAAACATTGCCATAAGACTACCCCACAGCTCATACACTACAGTGTGGTGTTCACGTTAACTTTTGTATGCACTGGGAAAACCCCAAACGCCTGTGACACTGGCTTCATTGTCGTGGTCTGGCAACAAACCCACAGTCTCTCAGAGGTGTGCCAGGACTGTGCCTCCTCACAGGGACCTGCAGGGAGGATGAAACTGCCCCAGGGCGTTTTGGCGACTGGAACTCTGTAATGGGAGTAGAAAACTCTGTCTTTCTCCTGAGGAAAGAATGACTGGTGCTTTTGAACTCCTGACCTTGCAGCATAACCACTACGCCACCAAGGCTCTGCTCAAAGATCAAATATACTTGGGAAATAACTGGTTTATATGATGTTCAATTGCCTCTGCTTGCATACACACACACACACACACGTGTATATATATATTCACAGAATCTTTCACATGCAATGATATTCAATCACCAAAGAGGGAGTACCCTACTGCCCCTTATTACGGGGCCCCTTGGATTCAGCACCCAAGGTCACCTGACCCAGCTCTGGAAGCAGATTCCCCAGGCTGTGCTTGCATTCTGGTGTCATGGATGGCCTTGGGCAACTGAAACTCAAGCTTTCACTTCTAGAAAATGATGGGTGATCATGGCCCCGCAAAAAGTTCTGAATTAAATGAGTTACTTAGCATAAAGCACCGAGCCCGGTACTTGCAACAAGGATCCAAAACAAAACAAAACAAACAAACAAAGCAAATTGGCGTAGCACCGGCAGCTGTTTGGGAGAGGTTGGGAAAACCTAGTGACGGCCCTCTGCACGCTCAACACGTGGATCCTTGCGGGCTCGTCTTTTCCCTTGTTTGGCTTTACATGAAAGTGATCACTTGTTTCTTCAGGGTCTAGTACCACGCTGAGCACACAGTGGGAACGCGGATGATGACAACAGATGTTGCGGATTGGGTGGGTCCAAACGTTGCCGGAGGTATTCAGTGTGGTTCTGTGGAGGGGTCAGGGTAGATGGGGGGGGGGGGGGGGAGGATATCCCTCGGACCCTGGGAAAGCAAGCCATCAAGGTGCCTAAGGGAACAAGACACAGGAGGCAGTAGTACTGAGAAAGCAGAACAACAGAGGAAGAACAGGAGTGGTTGGAGCTCTCCCAGGAGATGCTGGATTTGTCCAGGAGGAAGGACATGCAACCAGAGGTAACCAGACCTCCCTCCCTGACACCTGCTCCTCCTAAGCCCCCAGAAGTTCTTATTTGTGGGGTACCCCTGAGGCATGAGGAAGTCCATGGATATAATCAGAGGAGGAAGCTGGCGCCTTGGACCTCCAGGGAGTCTCTAGCCTTTCCAGTCACCATGGAGATGGCTTGCCTCCGGCCTTAGAGACTCCCTCAGGACCTGAGGCCTCTTACCCGAGTTTTAGCCCAAGCCCCTCCTCAGCACAGCCAGAGGCAGAGTAGTCCAGGAGAGCCAGAAGTGAGAGATGGAGAGAGAGAGAGAGCTAGCAGCCTAGGGTGGACTAGAGCGAGCAGATGAAGGAAGGAGGGGGTGGTGGTGGGGGGAGGTGGCAGCCGAGGTCAGATGCAGAACAGGGGCTCCTTGAGCGCCATTGGAGGGTGCAGAGCAGGACAACCTACAGAACGAGAATCTTCCCTTCCTTCTGGATCCTCCCTCCCTGAAGCTTGGCTGGGATCAGGATGGGGAGACAGGGCAGGGCCAGTTAATTGTTGGGTGTTGGGTGGGAAAGGGACTTGGGGGAAGATCTTGCCCGGGGGAAGGTGGTTGGTATAATCAAGAAGCCCTCTGCCTTTGCCTGGGGCGAGCAGACTGAACTCCACCCCAACCAGCCACCCTGGTCTGGGATCCGTCAGGGACTCCCCAACTTGGGCAGGTTGGAGGTGTCAAGTCTCAGACAGTGGAGGAAGGACCAGACCTGGGTCTATCCGAAGGTCTTAGGCTGTGGGGCACAGGGACAGGGAACAGACATCTGAACAGAGGGCACTTTCTCCAAATATGGCTGAAGGGTGAGGGTGGATGAAGAGATGGGATATGAAGGTAGGGCCAGGGTGGTGTGGGCAAGCCTGGGAGGGGGAGAAGATGGGATGGAGAGGTTGAGGCAGGACAAAAGGCTGTTTCCAGTCTCTCTCGCTTCTTCTCTCAGTTCCAGAAAAATAAGAAACCAAAACTCCAAAAATAGAGAACTTTATTGCAAGGGACAAGTTTAGGGGCTGGGGCAGAGGGGCTCTGGGGCTCAGCCCGAGCAATCTGGATGGGGGGAGGAGGTGAACAGACAATACACAGAAAAGGCACTGATGTGGGAGGTACTCCCTCCCCGACAGACCCGCTCCCTCCCCAGTTTCCCACCAGGAGTCTCCTGTCTCCCCTCTGCAATGCAGCTATGGCTAGTCTCACAGACCCTTCTTTAGAGTCAACTTCTTCTCCACTTCTCTTTCCCACTTCTGCTTCTAGATCCTTCTGTCCAGCTGCCTGTTGGCCCTCACATTTAAGACTTGGCAGCTGGACCAGGACCCCAGAGTCTGACAGTCATGGACTTTGCCCAAGGGGGTGGGGGGGGGTGGGAGAAATACAGGAAGGAGGAAACCAGAGCCTACTTTCTCTTGTTTTCTCTCAGGCCCCCCCCTCCCCCCCCCTGCCAAAGATGTAAATGTTGACACAAAGTATGTATATATTGTGATTAGAGCTATATGAGCCCCCAATAAAATGATTTAAAAAAAAAAGAAAAATCTAAATATGAGGAAAAATGTAAATCACATCGAATAAATAGAAAACAAATAATAAAATTATGGTTATAAACCCTTCCCCTCAAAAAAGTTTTCCCTCAACCTGACCCTCCGGGCCTGGGTGAGGGAGCAGGATCACGACCAAGGCCTCAGCATTGCAGTCCGCCCTTCCCGCACAAACGGCAGAGGGTAAGGGGCGCCATCCACCTGCCCCCTCACTCCCACACCTCGGTCCAGATGGCCCCGTGGTAGGGGTGGGGTGGGGGCCGGGGCGTGCTGAGCCGCAACGGTTGGCCTACCTGCTTGCTGGGGTATTTGGGGGGGTTGGTGCGGTAGCTGTAGTCGGAGTACTGCTCAGAGCCCGTGGACGTGGTGTCCCCGGTGCCCACAAATGTGTTGGCAGGCGGCAGGTCCTGCACCACCTGGTGCTTCTTGGAGGCGGAGGGTGACTGGGGCTGCAGCTGGATGGACGGCAGGGGGGAGTTGGAGCGGTAGTGGCGGCCCAGGTCGGGGCTGCCCGGTGGGTAGTTGAGGGGCAGGTGGATGCGGGGACTGTCCCCAGGGGCGTCGCTCATCAGGTTGAACTTGAGGGATTTCTGCAGTCCCGCCTCCTCCTCGTCCTCCACGGGCTTCACGGGCTTGGGGGACTTGCTCTTCTTGCTTTTGCTTTTGCCCCCCTTGGAGGCTTTGCCGCTGGGCTTGGGGGCGTACAGGTCCTTGGTCTCCTTCTTCCCAGCCTGGTAGCCGCTCTTGGCCTCCCGCTGCCGGCAGTAGCGCACGAGCACGGCCAGCGCGATCAGCAGCGCCACGGCCACGACCCCAGCCACCACGCCGAAGAGGATGTTGCCGCGCTGCTTGGACCGCTCGTACTCGGGGTCCCCTGCGATGTCGATATCCAGAGGGGTGTCCAGGCTGTGGCCCAGCAGGGTCTCCAGCAACGTGCGGTTGGTCAGCGTCTCGTTGACGTAGAGGTGGACCAGGGCAGTGCCGTAGCGCGGGGGCTTGCCGCGGTCGCTGACCTTCACCACCAGGCGGTGCAGGCCGTGGTGGCGCCGCTCGATCTCCTTCTCCAGGGTGATGGCGCCCGAGCGGGACTCGATCTGGAAGAGCCCGTAGGGGTTGCCACCGGCGATGCTGTAAACCAGCTCGGCGTTGACGCCCGAGTCGATGTCCTCGGCCGTCACCTGGCTGACGATTTCGCCAAGGTGAGTCTGGGGCGTCAGCAGCCGGTGGGAGGTGTTGGACGGGGCGGTGATGAAGGGCGCGTTGTCGTTCTCGTCCAGCACGTTGATGGTGACCCCCACGTAAGCTGAGCGCGGCGGGTCGCCCCCGTCGACTGCCTTCAGCTGGAAGGTGTAGGTGCTCTGCTGCTCGCGGTCGAAGCTCAGGCTGGAGAGGATGGTGCCCGTGCCGTTCTGGATCACAAAGTCGCCGTTGTCTTGCTCCACCGAGAGCTGCACCCGGGCATTCTCCCCCTTATCCCCATCGATGACGGTCACCATGCCCACGGGGCTCAGTGCCGGCATGTTCTCCATGACCGAGAAGTTGTAGCCGCTCAGCATGAACTTGGGGTCATTGTCATTGCAGTCTAGCACGTTGACCAGCACGGTGGCCGTGCCCTGGAGGCTGGGGCTGCCCCGGTCCGCGGCCACCACCTTCAGCTCGTAGCTGTCCCGCTGTTCCCGGTCGAGGGATGTCTTCACCCGAATCTCGCCGCTCTCTGGGGAGATGGAGAAGAGGCCCTTAGCAGCCGGCTCGGGCTCCAGAGAGTAGACCAGCTCGGCATTGGAACCAGAGTCGGCGTCGCTGGCAGTGACTTCAGCCACCACCTCCCCAGGCTTGTTGTTTTCCAAGAAGGCCACCTCGGTGACGCTCTGGGTGAAGACGGGGGCGTTGTCATTGATGTCCACCACCTGCACCTTGAGGGAGTTGGTGCTGGAGAGGGGGGGATTGCCCGAGTCCACGGCCACAATCGCGATGGTGTAGTCTTTGACTTCTTCATAGTCGAGGTCGGTGGTGGTCTGCAGGAAGTACTTCTTCTTGCTGTCACTGCCCGTCTCGCTGGCCTGGCGTAGCTGGAAGGGCACGTCACCAGCCACCACACAGGTGACAGCCGCATTCTCTCCCTCGTCTCGGTCAGACACCTGCACCAGGGCGACAGCCGTCTTCGGTGCCACGTCCTCGGAGATGTTGGCCATCCCGTCTTGATGGGTCACCAGTCCAATGCCCCGGATCTCGATGGTGGGCGCGTTGTCATTCATGTCCTTCACGGTGACGACCACCTGGGCGCGCGCACTCTTGGGGTTGGCACCTCGGTCCTTGGCGAGGACTGAGAAGCGCAGGGTGCTTAGGTCCTCGCGGTCCACGGGGCCCTGGACAGTGATCAGCCCGGTGTTCCTGTCCAGACGCAGGAGGCGCCTCACCACTTCCGGCGCCTGGTGGAACGTGTAGTCGATCTCTGCGTTGGCGCCTTGGTCCGAGTCATTGGCCTTTACCTGCAGGACGGGCGAGAAATACAAGAGACACCACGTGGCTTAGTCCAGGGGCACCACATGCTGCCCATGTCCTTTCCAGTGAGCATGGAAGGCACAATGAATCAATGTGGTACCCCTCTTGCAAGTAGCCCACCCACCCACCCATCCATCCATCTACCACCCATCTATTCCGACACTGGCAGGCATTGTTAATCCATTTTCCTGCAGCGCTCTAATGCAGCCTGGGAATTCCTAACAGGATTACAGGTGACGACAGGAGATGGGCTGAGTTCTCCTGGTCAGTTCTGCGAGAGTCCCTGGAATATGGGGATGCAGATGCAACCCGAGCAACAATGAGGGGAGCCCTTCTATCCCCTTACACATCCTCGCCCTTCTTAAGAAGAGGGATGGTGTGAGCAGCAGAGATGGTACGTTTGCACACAGCCGTGTGTGTAACATGCGTGCATGCATGTAAACGCGCGTGCATGTGTGACTACATGGGAAAGTGTATATGTGTTTGCGTATATGTGTGTTTGCATGCACGAGCAGACAAGTACACGTTCACATAAAGGCCACAGGTGAGGGGATTTCTCCTGAAAGCAGCCAGGGAGGGATGTGGGTCAGAAAGAGTCCGCCTGCCAGGCCGTGGCCCCAGCTGCTGCTCGGTCAAACCGGGGAAACCTGTTTCAGTAGCTCCTTCCCTCCCCGCCTGCCTGGCGAGGCCCCAACAGGCACCAACATGAGGAATTCAGCCCAAGCCCGAGGACAGGAGGGAGGGGTTGGTGCAGGCCACAGAGCCGGCTGGCAGCGGGCTGGGCTCCCAGCGTCAAACAATGAATTGTCTGTCCCTTTGCAGCGGGCACGCCCTCCCACGCCAATGCCGACGCGCACTAGGCCCGACTCTATACACAAACATGGGTGGCAGTGGAGCAACAGGAAGCAGGTGGGACTGTGACCAGGAGGTACACAGGTCAGTGAAAACACGAGGGCTGGAGTTAGGCCACAGCCGCACAGGCTGCAGTGGCGGTGGCGTCGGAAGAAAGAGGGGCAGGCATGATTTGGCAGAGACCTGTAGGGAGCAAAGAAAAGAGCCTTGGGTTCAAATCCTCGCTCCATCATTCCCCAACTTAGTCTTGTGACCTTGAGGCAGCTATTTTTAACCTTCCCAACCTTCACCCCTCACATGAAAACAATAGCAGTATGGACTCCACAAGGCTGTGGTAAAAGGGTCGAGCGGGATCATGCAGGAAAACAAAACAAGGCGAAACAATGCTTCCCACTGCGGGGCACGCAGAAAGCCCAAAGCAAATCCCACTGACGTCCACTTGATCCTGACTCAGAGCCACCTTCTAGGACAGAGTTGGGGTCGGGGTGGGGGCTGGGGAGAAGAACTGCCCAAAGGGTTTCCAGGTTATAGAAATAGAGCGTGACCTCTTTTCCCCACAAAGTGGCTGGTGGGTCTGACTTTTGAGTGAACAGCTGAGTGCTTAACCATGGAGCCACCAGAACTCCCTGGTACATCAAATCCCAAACTCAACCCACTGCCAATGAGTCCACTCTGACTCAGAACAGACTTATCTTTCGCTCCACCATCACTGGCTGGTGGGTTTGAACAGGTGACCTGGTGGTTATCAGCCCCATGTAAAATCTAGTATGCCACTGGAGTGACCACCAAAAAGCATTTACTCTATCATTCACCACCTTGGACGGAAGCCCTGAGAGATGCACATGGCACATGGTTAACACCACTCAGGAACACCACGGAAGAAAGGTCTGGCGATCTACTTCTGAAAAATCAGCCCTTGGAAACCCCATGGAGTGCAGGTCTACTCTGCATCCACATGGGTTTGCCAGCATCCACGCAAGGCAACTGGTTGCATAGGGATCCATCTACCCGTTCGTTTCTCTGTGGGGAAAACAAAGGCATTGCTAACACAGTTGGGCCCTTCGTAGGTCCTCAGGCACATTCGTTGGTGTCTCTCCTTTTGCTCAGACCAGTGAAATCCCAAACCTTCAGGATTTCTCCTCTCTTCTCCTCCCCACCCCTCCCCCACCCACAGGTCTTTTACTAGTGTGACTTGTCATTCTCACAGGGTCTGCCTCATCTCTCTGACTCTTAGTTCCTGTCGGTTTGCCTCTCGTCCCTACTCAGCTCTGCCTGTGCCTCCCTCTCCTCCCTCACCCTGCCTTTCAGCCCTGGGCAGCCTCTCCATGTCATCTCTGTCCTGCTATAATGCTTCACCCCCTGGAAGGCCACATAGTCGTTGAGCACATCACCTCTGAACACAGACTTCTGGGACTGGCAAAGGGAGGTTTGGCGCCCGCGCCCACTCTGTGTGACCTCAGACAAGTTTCTCTATCTCCAGGGGCTCAGTTATCCACCTTGGGATAACCCACGTTGGGGCGGGGGGGGGGGAGTGGGTGATGCCTACTTGTCCTGTGGGTACCACCTCATATCACACACCTGCTAGAGTTCAGAACAGCACCTAGGCTGTTATTATTGCCTGTTCCTGATGGTCTCCCTTCGCTTTCTAGGCCCTTTCTCTGGTTTCCAGACTCCTCTAAAAGGAGTCTGAAACTCCTACCCAGTTCCTTGTCAGCTCGAGCACTCAGGCCAGCTTCCCCAGACAAGTAACGGTGCTGGGGGCAGGCCCAGCCGCCTGGGCTCCCTCACATCAAAGGCTGAGGCAGCTTCAGCCCATGGGGAAGGAGAAAGGAGCTGGGACTGGCAGGAGGCCAGCACCAGATGACAGCGGGAGATACGCCCACCTGTCTGCAGGGACGCTTTCTTCGCTCCCTCCCCGGCCCCCGGCCCACCGAGCTGTCCAGCCCCTGGGGCAGTTCCCATGGAGGCTTCTCTCTGAGAACTTCTACAGAGAGACAACTGCCCCCACCCCCCTGTGCCCAGCTCCCCACACCCCCTAGTGCTTCAGGAGAGAAGACATTGGAATCAATTGCTACGTCGGTCCCAGGTGACTGTCAGGGAGGGACAAAGGGAGGTTCAGGCCTGTAGCTTAACACTCCAGCAGGTGGGAAGGTGTTTTGGTGTCTGGAGGAATCCTGCTTGGGTTCAGCTCACCAGGAGGTTCACTGGAGCCGGGAAGGGGGTCCCTGCCTCAGAATTCCCTCCCCGCTAAGTCTGCCAGGGGGTGGGGGTGGGGTATAAGAGCTTGCTCTTCCTATGTTGTGTCCCTGTCACCTCAGCAGCTCAATAGAAGAAAATAACTTCATTTAACAGTGGCAGCAGGGATGGGGTGGGGGGGTGGAGGTGCATGTTGGGGGTGCTGGGAGGTCTCAGGACTTGGGAAGGGGCGCCACTTGCTGTTTTCCCTGAGTGAAAGATACCCTCACACCTGGTTGGGGTGGACTCCCTTTTCTACAGGTGGGTCAGCCCAACCGTTGGAGGAAGGGCCTCTTACCTGAATGACGGAGTGGCCGATGGGGCTATTCTCAGAGAGCTCAGCCTCATACGACGGCTGCTCGAATTTGGGGGCGTTGTCATTGGTGTCCAGCACAGTGACCCGCAGCAGGGCGCTGCTGGCACGCGGGGGGCTGCCACCATCCTGCACCTTGATGGTGAGGTCGTAGGAGTCCCAGCGCTCCCGATCCAGGTTGCCCATGACGATGAGCTGCGGCTGTTTTTCCTCCTGGTCCTCTGCTACCTGCAGCCCGAACAGCTCCTGGGCCTCAGGCCCCGCCTGCAGCTCATAGGAGGCCACGCCGTTGGGGCCGGCGTCCCGGTCCGAGGCCAGGGGGATGGGGAAGAGGGAGCCGATGTTGGTGTTCTCGGGGATGGCCAGCGTGATAACCGGTGAGGCGAAGTTGGGGGTGTTGTCATTGATGTCCAGCACCTCGATCTGGCCCTCCAGGAGCCGGGGGCTGCCGTTCTGCACCAGGTCCGTGATCGACACCTCGAACTCCAGGATGCAGGGCTCCCCGGGGAGCTGGTTCTGGCACTCCCGGAGCCCCTCCCGGTCAATGGAGGTCTCCGTGGTGAAGATGTCGCCCGTCTTGCCCTCCACCCGAAGGTACGGGGCACCGACCTCTAATTTGTACAGGTGGCCCACGTCGGGAAAGCCGTAGTCAGCCGCGAGGCTCCCAATGAGCGTGTTGGGCGGCTGTTCCTCGGGCACCTTGTACACCACCTGCGTGGCGTGGCCTGGGGCGGGGGCCAGCAGGAGCAGCAGCGCCAGCAGCCATCGTTGCCCCCCAGGCCCTGGGCAGGACCTCGGGGGGCCCATCCTGGCAGGGTGCAGAGTCAGGAGGGCTGCAAAGAGAGGCAAGACAGACGCTGTCAGCCAGGAGAGGAACTCAGCACCCCCCCTTCTCTCCCTCTCCCACCTACCTCCACCCTCGTCCCCCAGAGAGCTCAGTCTCGGGCCAGCGCTCAGAACCACGAGTCTCACCCACACCTGGGTGTAGCAGCTGCGTCTGCCCCAGCTGGAGGAGCAGGTCAGAGGCCCGGAACAGGTCCAGAGTGGCTCCCGCCCAAGGAACGCCCTTCCCCACCTGACGTTTCTCAGCCCCAGCTCCTGCTCAGCCTCACACCTCCTTCCCACCAGCAGCCCGCCTTAGTCACCCATGGTAATTACCCTGATACTGAGATAGGACAGAGCAAGAAGGAGAGGGAGGGCTGGAGGCCCCCTCCTGGGAGCACTCCCTCCCCTCCCCCCCTCCCCTAAGTCGGTAGGACAGACACACAAACGATCCTTCTCATTCCCCCAGCAGCATCACTGTCTTCTCCGGGATGAGGGAGGACCCGGTGAGGGTGGGGGGTATTGCAGGGAGAGGGGAAGATGTCTCATTTCTCTTCCTCCTGAGAGTCCAAGTCAGTACATGTGCACGGTGAAGTCGGAGCCTCCAGTCCCCGACAACCCCCCACCGTGCCCAGTGCTCACCATCCGCCATGATGGGCCAGCCAAGAGTGGTTATTCAGAAAGGCTTGTGGAAATAATTAGGGCCAAGCAGTACACGGTGGTCCTCCCTGCCTCTCCCCCGTCCAGCCCAGATCCACAGGCACATACAATTTCCACAGCAGCTATCCCCTCCCTCCCCTCTCATGATGATAGAAGGAGCACCAACAGCAGGTATGCAGGAAAAGGGAGCAGAGGTCAAGATTGCGGTCAGGGCTGTGATCAGCATCGCCTGGGCCTGGAACTGACCCTCGGAGCGGCCCTCGCCTGTCGCTGGCATCTGGGAGCCCAGCAGGTCTAACTGGGGCAGAGCCGCCATGTCACCACAGCCTACCCCCACCCCACCCCACGCACACTCCCTCTGGTCTTTTGATTAACACCTTGCTCCTATTTGACCTCTCTCCTCACAGAGAGCTGGGCCCTGCCTCACATGTGGCCCCTCCCTCGTCCTTCTTTCCCTTCCCCTTCTCAAATCGGACTCTCCCAGCCCACCCAAATCACCTCAGCTACAGCCCTCGCCAACCACAAACCCCACCCAATTGTCACCAGAACAACCATTTTGTCCAGCCTCTCTCCCCAGCTGGCTGTGCCAGCTACTACCCTGGTTTCTTGACTCCCTCCTCTTGCTTAGGAAACCATGGACAACTCCGTTTTGAGCCGAGCTCAAGCTGTCTGTACGCCCCTCCCCACAACCCTCCACCAGCACCCAAAAGACCCGTCCAGGTGCGGTCATCGACCACACCCACCCTGCGGAAGGTGGACTCTGGGTCCCCAGGAAGACTTCCCAGGAGCCTCCAGCCCACGGTGAGTGACCGCTCCTTCTCCAACTCACAGCCACTTATTTTCTGGCCCAGTCCCATGGCCATGAATCACCGGGGGCCTGGGACCCGGCCCGCCCGTGTTGTTGGGCTGCAAGATTAGACACCTCTTCCTGTGTTTCTCTCTCTGGGCAGGCGCCCAGCCTCCTGAAGGAAGGGGCAGGCCTAGGAGGTACTCACAAAGACTCCCCACCACCTTCCTGGGTGCTCTGAGGCACGTGAGACCCAGCAGTGAATAAAAGGAGACAGGCCACACTGTCATCACGGAGCTGACTAGGGTTCTGACCCCGGGACTTTCAGCGGCTACTTTCGGTGGGTGGGTGTCTCTGTGCTCGGTTGACACGGAGGATGAAGACCATGGCGTCAGACGGTCTGGGGGATCCCAGCTGCCCACGTGTTCCCCCAGATGACCTGGAGCAAATGATGGGGAGCCTCAGTTTCCTGGAGCTTCCGAAGAGGAGAGCCCTGCCTGTTTTATAGGGAGCAGGAATGAGAGGGACTAGATGCCTCGCACACTCTGGCTACTCAATAAATGATCCCTCAAAGCACTTAGCACACTTGTAATTAGGTAGCTATTTGGAAATAATTTGTTAATTGTCTGCCTTCTCGTCAAGACCGCGAGCAAGAGACTAAGGCCTGTTGGGTTTTGTTTACGCCTTCGTCCTGGGAGCCTAGCACGGGCCGGGCACAACGGGCACTTGATACGCCGCAGCTCCAGGACGAATGCCCGAGCTCCCTTGCCCCCTTGAGTGCTTGCCGGGGTAAAATGGCAGCTGGGTACGTAACAGACTCTCAGTAAATACTCACTTTGGGAGAAAGACAAAGCTTCCTACTTCCATCAAGAGTGATAGTCTTGGAAATCCACCGGGGCTGCTCTAGCCCATCCCAGAGGGTCCCTGCCAGTTGTAACAGACTGAGGGCAGTGAGTTCAGAGTTTAGCAATACTCCCCAGAAGCACAGACTCAAGATTTGGGAGTCGGGCTCGTCCCCTCCTCCCCCTCCTACTCTTCCCCAGCTATTGTGCTCCCATCGGCACCCACAGGGCCCACCTCCCACCCCACCCCCACCCCCCAGCACTAATGGATCTAATGTGTGCGAGGCCTTTATCAGATTAGTTCGTGTGTTTGTTCCTGGCTGCAATCTTAATCTCTTTAAAGAGAGAAGGAATTTATCTGATGCCCTTTGGGCCCCCCCTCCAGCCACCTCCCCTCTACCTGCCAGAGCCTGGCAGACTGGGCTCATTTGAACAATTCAACCCCCAAGCCAAACACTCCCACCACCACCACCCCAGGACGGTCTCCAAGGAACCTCATTCCCTGCAAGGCACCTTATCTGGTCTCTGCACACCTGCCCCCCACCCCCACGCACAACAAGGGATCGTTGTGCTAGACAATCCAGCACAGAGGTCTTAGTGGGGTGGGGGGGGTTAAGTGGGAATTACCCTAAGCCTGACAAAGAGGAGAACTGTGGGGGTGACTGATGGCCTCTCCAGTGCTCTCCAGATCAGGGACGCATAACCCTGCCGCAGCCATCTCCCTGTCTCCAGTCCCTGGTGAAGGATGTCATGCGTGGCAAAGTGAGGGGTCAGCAGAAAAGAGAAAGACCCTCGGAATGGACTGACACGGTGGCTGCAAACAATGGGCTCAAGCACAGCCAGCAAACGGGCAGCCTTTTGTTCTGTTGTGGGCAGAACCCACTGAACGGCATCTCACACCCGAACACTGGTGTTTCAACTGTTGGTCTAGAACTCAAGCTTTCTTCGATCTGTTGGGTCCAAATCTAAGTGATCTGTTCAATATTTAATTATGGGTGATATATACATAAGTTTTGAAAACATAAAAATAGCCTAACAAGTTCCTTATACTATAGTACAAGGAACCCTGGTGGTGCTGTGGATGAGGCATTGCTTGGGCTGCTAATCGCATAGGCCCCTGGTGGCCTACAGGACGAGGTTGGGTCAGCAGACGGAAATCCAGCAGCAGCAGCTCTTTAGGAGAAAGATGAGGTACTCCAGTATAGCTACAAACTCAGAAACCTGATGGGGCAGTTCTGCTCTGGCTATCGGGTCTTTATGAGTCAGAACCAACTCAATGGCGGTGAGTTTGGTGGGCGGTTTTTAAAAATTTTTTTAGTTTTGCTACTGTCATAGCCGGCTGTTCAAACCCACTCAGGAAAAAATTGAGGCTATCTATTTGTTCTGGTAATGATTAAAAAAAATTGGGGGGGGGAGGGGCACACAATTCACATGTGTTCTCATATGTTCTGGAATGATTTACAGCCGGTTCACCATGAGTCAGCGTCAACAACGGCTTTGTTTTGTCCACCCGAATAGTCACTGCCCGGTTCGGAGTCGTCCTCACAATCACTGGCGACTTTTGAGTCCATTGTTGCAGCTGCTGTCACCACTGGGCTTCAGAAAGTTTGTGAAAAGATCCCATGACCTTCTGATTCCATTCTTCCAGCAACTTTTTTCAAGCCCCCCTCATATGCCTGGCCCACATGTGTCTGAACCAACTCAACCACACCTAACAACGACATCCTTGTAAGAACGTTAAGAAAACAGGGTGCAGAAGTTTCCAAGAAAAACAGTGGCTCAAAATTGCTGGCTGCTAATTCAGGGGCCCATGATCTGGCAGAGTTGGGGTGATTCTGATTTGTGGCACAACTCTGAGCTAGAACTCAAACCCTTCCATTCAGGACCACAGCCTGGGGCCCCGACCTGCAGATCACAAAGCTGGAACAAGTCCAGATCAAGACAATACAACACAACACATCACTAAAAGCCTTCACTATCAGCCAGTAAGGATTTGAACATCTAATTGTTAAGTTGGAAAGGAATATACACGTGAAGGATGGTCCTGGGAGATGTGTTTAGACAAAACGCGGTAGGGGCTGCCCAGAGACAAGGGCAAGTTGGGCCTGGAAGCCCCAGGAGAGGTCTTAGAAAATGAAGACTTTCCCACCCCACCTTTAGGAATGTTGCTTATGGAGATGGGACCCAGGCTACCCTAGGCCTTTTATGATGCAGGGGGTCCCCGAGCATCTGCAACAACCTGGAGTTATCCTAGGCCCAGGAAGTTTTGAAAGAGCTAGGGGTTCTGCAAACTCTACGGCCAACACCAATATCTTCATTGTCACCCTCACCCCAGCTAATGTTCATTGAAATTTTACCAAATGTGCTACCTTTTACCTACATTTTCTCATTTCCTCCTCCCCAACTCTCCAAAACGGCTATTATTTATTATCTCACCCCTCTCCATATTGCAGATGATAAAATGAGGCTTGGAAAGAATGACTTGCTTTAGGTCACAGGCGGAGTCATGGAAGATCTCTGATTGGAAAACTCAGATCGCCTCTTCTGCATCCCAGGGGCTGGGCCAACCGCTGTGAGGCAGGGAGGGGAACCAGCAGAACCACCCAGGTGGGGATATGTTTGCTAAGGCCCACTCCCTGGCATTATTCCTGGGCTGCCAACCCTGACCAGAGGGACTGGTGCCCCTGGCCTCACAAGCGGCCTACGGGCCTGAGGGCGAGTCAGGCAGTATGGAGTGGCAGAAATAATTGGGCAGGGCCTTCTTCCCTGCCTCCACCAGTCCCTGGACTTTGCCCCCAGCAGAGGGTTATTGGGACTCATTAGTCCTTGCCAGCAGTCTTTGAAGGCCTCCTGCCTTATCTGCCCTTCCCCAGGCCCTGGCTGCCTTCCTGATTTAAGGGTACCCCACCTGTGTCTGGGGGTTACTGACCTGGCAGCCCAGAGAGGGCAGAGTCTCAACAGGGCAGGGGTCCTACCTCCCCTAGGCCTGAAGAGCAGGAGTGGGAGCCACCAGGGATGTGGGGGTGAGGCATGAGGGGGCGGAGTCAGAGAGGGTGTAGGGAAATCCCATCTGTGTCAACATCCGAAGGGACAAGGACAGGTGAGGGTTCACTAGGAGACCATAGAAAGCTGGGGCCACTTGGTGCTGAATGCCATGGTCAGCGAGAATGCAGAGGCAGCCCTCACTGACCAGTGACCAGGTCAGCTGTGACCCTCCCCACCCCCAGATCTGTTACACAACAGCCACAGGCGGCACAAACTGCCAAGGGACAATGGGAGCGGCTGGGATGGGAGGGAGGGTGGAGCTGTTCAGAAGTCTCCCGCAGCGAGCAAGTGTGAAGCCCACAGTGCCTCTCCCTCCTCTTCCTCAACCCTCTATTAGCCTCCTCCTCCCCCGGCTCCTAGCCACCTGCATCTTGAGTCAGATCATCAGAGTTCAAACGGTCGGTCGCTCGGCCACTTCCTAGTTCTGTGATGTTGGCCTAGTGACTTCACCTCTCCCCTGTCTGTTTGCACATTGTGGAGTGGAAACAATAGCGCCTGACTCTTGAAGTCTTTGGGGGTGCGGAGCAAAGGAGAGCCTGGGCCTGTAAGGCCTTTCACGTAGCAAATGGGACTGCACACAACACAGCACAGCAGGAGGGGGGTTTTAACCAGGTTGGGGAAAAGGGGAAATGAAAAAATTCATGGACCTTTTGGAAGGGGCCCCGTCGGCGATAGAAATTTCCCAATGACGGAATGGAGGTTTTGATTTCCACCAGCCAGCACACAGTGGGTGCTCCCATGGTCCAATGAGTCAACGAGGCCATCCTCTGCTCGTCGGGAAAGTCGCTTTATGAAGGGGTCCCTCACGACAGCTGCCTGGCTCTACCCATCCTGGGAACTGGCAGGTCTTGGGTGTCTCAAGCTAATGCCGAGGGAATCTCTCTTAGCTCCCTAGCTCATGGCAGGGGCAGCCCCCACCTCCTTGTGAGAAGGGCCACCTTTCCCACCTCCCCTCTCCTAGTCCTTATCCTTCACCTCCCCCTCAGCTCACCGCCACCTGACAGGCTCCCCTTTCCTGGCGCTAACACCTGACTCTTCCCAGCAGTTAGGACGCTACCTCCTGCCCAGCTCCACGGCAGAAGTGGCCCCAGCAGCAGCCCTTCCCTCTGCCAGCATACCAGGCAGCAGGATCCCAAGGCCTAGGGTGGGTTAGAGGAGGGGCAACCGTGAACCTGAATGCAGCCTAAGTGACCCAGGCCCACTTCCTTCCTCAGCTGCCTCTGACCGGCTCCCCTCCATTCATCCTACTAGTCTAGCTTAATAACAGGTTTCCATTCCCACAGCCACTCTCACTCCCCTCTGGGTAGTCACAAACACCTCTGGGCATCCCCTTTCCAGGTACCTGTACAGGTGGGCCCCTGAGCAGGTACTAGAAACCTCCCTGCTTCCTGGCCCCAAGTTCTGGACTCTAGGCCAGGGCACCCCCAGCTTGCCCTGCCAGGGGGGGGAGGGGGGGTGTCAGCTAACGCTCCTCCTCGCACCCGCTCAGCCCGTGGGGCGTCTCCTCTCAGCGAGTGCGGAGTATACGGAGGGCGGGGGGGGGGGGGTGTCTAGAGGCGGCCCCCGCGCCTCCACTGTCCTCCTGCCCGGACTGCCCCACCCCCACCCCGGCGGCGCCTAGGCCTCCGGGAGCACCGCGGGCAGCGGGCGCTGCGGCCGGCTGGTCGTTTATGGCAGCGGCCCCCAGGGCCGCCGCGGGGGAATCCCTCCTCCCGCTCGGGCGTCTC
>PVJH01020337.1:0-40875 GCA_004026705.1 Nesogale talazaci | reverse complement strand
TTTCCTGCAGGAAACCTTCATGGGAGCAGCAAGGCCCCTCCTTCTCGGGCGGAGCAGCTGGTGGTCTCAAACGGCCTCCGTGAAGTCAGCGGCCCGATGTGCCACCCACTCTGCATGGGGGGCCTGTGTCCCTGATCTGAACGTCCTTTAAGAAAACTAGGAGGCAACTGAATGAGGGGGGGAAAGGAGTGTGCGTGTGCGTGTGTGTGTGTGTGTGTGTGTGTGTGAGAGAGAGAGAGAGAGAGAGAGAGACAAAAAGGCATTTTGCAAAACAGCAAATCGACAAATTGCTCCAAGGCGCTGCAGAATGAGAGGTTGGTACCGGCAAATCGGGCCCCTTTAGAATATGTCTGCTTGGCTAACATGAACAAGCTGATAGATAGTAGGATTTGAACTCTTCTTGCATTGCATGACAACCTTTATAAAAAGGGGGCTTTAGGTGACAAAAAAAACTGACTATAAATTTCCTGGGTCATTTTAGAATATACTTTACAAATACAGAGTAAAATAGCTTCTAACTACATTTAGTCAAGCCGGGGCTATTAGTTTATAGCTTGTGCCACAAGGCCACATGTCTAACCGCATGTGTAACCCCTAGATAGGATGAATAATCTTTTTAACATTGTCCATTTCTTTTGAGATTCCAATTGCTTAATTGCTTACGTTTTATTTGTCTTACAAATTGGAGTGATACAGAATTAAATTGTCAAAGTAGTTCATCAATAGAACAAGCACACCCTCTTTTGCCCCCTCCCACATATAGAAAAGGAAGACAGGTATGTGTACAATGAAGAAATTGTTGTAAAATTAAAGTAATTTTCTATGAGCTATATTTGAGAAAACACTACATGGTCATTGCTGTCTGCAATAAAATAGAAGGGACAGATATGTCATAAAATCCAAGTTTTACAGTATCAGTGCAATAAATTAACAGAACCCTATGACACCAATTTAATCCACAATTTTAAGAATTATTCTGAAGTACATCTCAACATTGTTTGCCCCCAGAGAATCATTCTTTTTTTTTTTTTTTTTTTGGGGGGGGGGGCATCACTTCTCTCTGGTGGTGGGAGTAGGAGGCCCAGCCCCACTGCTGGAATTGAACCTCCGTCCCAGTGGGCCAGTCCCGCGCACAACCACTACGCCACCGGGGCTCAGCCCCCAGAGAATCATTCTTACAGGTCTCAAATGCTCTTTAGATTTGTAACTATTGAAAACTAAGAGAATGATTCCATGGAGCTTTCCAAGGATTTAAAAACATATTTAGATCAGAGGCCAACAGCCATTGTCAGGAGCCAGCTCCTTCACATAGCTCTTGTGCTCCTCAAACAAGGGACCAGGACAAACAAGTGCCAGCACAGCCCCTCCACCTCCTATTCCAAACCTATGAGGGCCAAAGGAGTCCAACTCGCACTACCATGAAATGAGAGTCCTCAGCCTGACTTGTGTGTGTGCGTGGGGCATCGCTGCCCTGCTGGGAGCGGGAGGCCCAGCCTTGCTCCTGGAGAGCTGCTGCTGGATTTGAACCGTCAGCCCTGTGGGTCGCAGTCCCACACACAACCACGACGGCACTGGGGCTCAGCCGAGGCTTACTTTTAAAGACATACTTAGGTCTTTTAAAAAACTCGTAAAATAAGCTACTTTCTATAGAACTGTATCTTGACTAACTTAAGACTTCGCTTCTTCATTGGCTGGTCTGGGAGTGATGGTCAGAGACATGAGTCCGAACCTTGTTTGCATTTTAGTCAGCTGAAAATTTGCAATGAAAACTAATTGAAGAAAAATCCTAAATCTGCTCTTTTGGAAGTCTTCTGTTTTGTTTTGTTTTTTTGGTTGGGGGTGGGGGCATCACTGCCCTCTGGTGGTCGTGGGAGCTACCCAGCGCTGCTCCTGAGAGCCTTCACTTGATTTGAACCACCAAGTCCGCGTGCCGCAGTCCCACACTCAACCACTTACGACATCGGGGCTCAGCCCTTGGAAGTCTTCTATTGACAGGCTCATGGAATTTTTGAGTCTTAATGGGAGGAAACAAATACTCTACTTCTATCAGAGAAAAGATTATAGTTTCCAACAAATTGCTAAGGGAGAAACCAACATAGAATTAACTTAATTTCATCTTGTGGATTCTTCCTCCAGGCTAAATTAGCAGAATGAGGAGTGAGTCTTAACTGATCTCTCCCTCAGAGGTGGCAAAATTGGTCTGGATTTGTGAGCTAGCCATTTGTTGGAAACAGACATCAGAGACATCATCCTTCAGAGGATGAGCTTGTATTGCCCTCCTCCAATACTGACTTCACAATTATCAAGAGTCACGGATAACTAATGGGGCTAAAGGGCAAAGTTCACCAACATAGTACGTTCAAGAAAATTGCCCCCAAATAAGAATTCAATTCCAATTTTTTTTTAAAGATTACATGCAAAATTTTTTTTTCAATTCTCATGGGTGAGAAAAATCAAAACAAGTCATTATGTTAATCAGTTGTCCAAATTAGGGCAACCAGTGAGAAAGCCCTCAGGCCCACTGGACAAGACAAACACTATGCGCAAAGCTTGTGGGCCACTCTTGAATGTCTACACGAAGGGCAAAATGAGGGAGCCGTGAAGAGCTATTTGGATAACTTTTTAGTTTTCAGATAGCACAGGACAAACTGTTCCCAGGGACCATAGCACAGCATGCCATTAACACAATGAAGAAAGTATATGCATTATTCATTCTTTTTGTTTGACAAACTTGCTTATCTCTTGTTGGGATGAGGGGCTTCCCAACACTCAGGAGAGACTTTGCGATTGTGGAAAATATTTTAGACAGACAGTGAGGCACAAGGACTCCTCATCCTATGTCAGAACTGCAAGAGTGAATGCATTTTCCAATGGATATATGTATATATATGTATATATATGCAGATCTTTCAAAAGGTATGCATGTCATGAGGGTTGTGATAGTTACATAATCTGTTGTCAACTTGGGACTATTAGCAGTGAAGGGTGGAGGTTAGCCTGTCAATCAGCTTGCAGCTTGAAACCTCATTTGAAGGTGCTAAGGAGGAGTTGGGACACACCGTCACGTCCTGTGAGACATTCCTGCTGACAAGGCACATGGAGCTGAGCTAGGGCCTGGACTTGGAGGGGCCCCATGGAAACCCCTGCCAGCATTGAGATGTTTCCACCACCACTGGATCCACAAGACTTCCCACGTACTTGCCTGTGACCTTTTTCCATTTGGTATCGTCCATGTTCTCTAATCTACCTAGACTAACCCAAGGGTCTACCCCCCCCCCCAGCCCCCATGGAATATTGTTTCAAAGTTATATATTTAATTTTTTTTACAAGTCAACCTTTTTACTCTCAAAGTGCTCTCCCTTACACACTTGTCAAATCTGCGATTCTATCCTTAGAAACATTTTTCATACTCATATGTTGGGGTAACTGACAGCATCTTCCACATTGTTTTCTTCACCACTTCTATGTCATCGAATCACTGTCCTTTCATGTCCCTGTTTATTTTCAGAAACAGAAAGAGGTCATGCAGAGGAGGTCTGGTGAGGCAGTTCACTGCGGCAAGAGAGGCATGCTGTGTACTGCCCCAAACTGTTGTACTGATAGGGCTTCGTGAACAGGTGCGTTGTCACGGTGGCAAAGCCAGTCCCATTTGCCACACATCAGACCTTTTGGATCATACACTTTTACACTCTTGTTTGTTTGTTTGTTTTGGGGGGGCATCACTGCCTCTGGTAGTCATGGGCGCTACCTAGTGTTGCTCCTGAGAGCCGCCACTGACTTTTACATTCTTATCAGAACTTCTAAATTGACAGTCTGGAGGGACCAGACCTCAACCTGGTACACCAAGCCTTGAGGACAACATACAGGCATGAAGCAGTGAACTAAGTAAGGTCTCCGAGTCCAGCTCTTGTCCCAGCTACATCGACCACCCCGCCTTCCAGAGAAGAATGTACTACAGAGGACAGCACCGAAGATACAGCCTGGGGAGAAGGGCAGGTCTGCCCAGCCAACACGGGAACAAACTTAAGAGGGAAAGAGAGAGATATAGTGGACAACATCCTGGCCCACCAAGCTTCAAGGATGAAATTTCCACTCAGAGCATCCACAGCATAGAAAGGACCATAGGGTAGACCTCACCAGATGGCAAGATATTCCCTTGCTGATCCACAGCACTAGGGTAAAGTGGGGGTGGGGGGGGAGGGTCTGTAGCATCTGAGACACACTGTGGGAATTGTGCACAGCCTGAACCCTCTCCCCCACCAGGGTGTAACAGGAAGGGAGCGCAACAGAGCTGCTCAGACTCGGCAGGGCTGGGCACTGCGTCAGATCCAATTGGAAAACATTTGTAAGGGTAAGCAGAGAGACCATGAACTATTCATAGGCTCCCCCCCCCCCTTTTCATGTCTATTTATATAAGATAGGATAAACAGTCCTGAGGAGAAAACAGTTATGAGGACCAACAGTTATGAGGGACCAGGGGAGAGGAGGAGATGGGGCATAGGTTGGGGATAGTCAACTAGCCAAGGGACAAGAGGGCAATACGAGATCTAAAATTGATGGTGAGGTGGGCATAGAATGCCTGGTGGGCTCTGAACAAGTGTGATGTAGCTGAGAGAAGTACAGAGCCAAATAAAAGTTGAATGTGATGGTAGGACGACGGGAGGAAAGTAAAACGAAATAGAAGAAAGCACTAGGAGGCAAAAGACATTTACAGAGGCATAAATAGGCATGTACATATGTAAATACATTAATATATAACAATAGGAATATAGGTCTATGTGCATATATTTGTAGAGTAAGTATTAAGGCAGCAGATGAACATTGGGCCTCCACTCAAGTACTCCCTCAAAGCAAGAACACGTTGTTGTAATAACCTGGCATTCTGTAATGCTCACCTTCCCAACGTGAAGACAAAACAGGTGTATCAGCAAATGTGGTGAAGAAAGCTGGTAGTGCCTGACTATTGAAAGATACAGCATCGGGGGTCTTAAAGGCTTGAAGATAAACAAGTGGCCAAGGCTGAGCACCAGTGGCGTAGTGGTTGTGTGCAAGACTGCGGCCCACAGGGTTGGCAGTTCATATTCAGCAGCAGCTCTCCAGGAGCAAGGCTGGGCCTCCTACTCCCACCAGGGGACAGTGATGCCCACACACAAAGGAAAGAAAAAAAAAAGATAAACGAGTGGCCATGTAGCTGAGAAGCAACAAATCCCACATGGAAGAAGCACACCAGCCTGTGTAATTACAAGGTGTCAATGGGATCAGATATCAGACGACCCAAAACAATCAAATTGATATGAATGAGGTTGGGGCAGAGTGGAAACTCAAAACCCATCTGTAGACAATTGTACCTCTCCTCACAGAAGGGTTACAGGGAAGGGACAAGCCATCCAGGGTGCAGTATAGCACTGACAAAACACACATTCCTCTGTTCCTTAATGCTTTCCTACCCCCTACTATCATGATCCAAATTCTACCTTAAAATCTGGCTAGGCCAGAACATGTACACTGGTACAGATAAGAGCTTTGGACATGTGGAGTCCAGGACAGGTAATCAGAGTAGTGATACCATGAGGGTAGGGGGAAGGGGGTGGAGAAGGGGGATAAAGGAAGTGATCACAATGATTGATGTGTTAACCTCCCTCCCCCCCAGGGGGATTACCAACAGAAACATGGGTTCATGAAGGGAGACAGAGGATGGTGTAAAATATGAAAAATAAAAATAATTTATAAATTATCAAGTGGTGGGAAGATGGGGGAAAGATAAGGGGAATGAGCTGATACCAAGGACTCAAGTAGAAAGAATATTTTTGAAATGATGATGGCAACATATGTACAAATGTACTTGATACAGTTGATGTATGGATTGTTATAAGAGCTATAAGAGTCCCTAATAAAATGATTTATTTAAAAAAAAACAAATTAATAGAAAGCTTGATTAGCAGTTTGGCCTAATAGAACAAATACCAGTACAAGTTGACATTTTCACTCATTTGGGAAATTGAGGGACATCCAAAATGAGGTTTGTCATCAATCGACATTTCACCATTTTTTTTCGTTTGTTTGTTTTGGTTTTTGGAGGGGGAGCATCACTGCTCTCCGGTGGTGGGAGTAGGAGGCCCAGCCCCACTGCTGGAATTGAACCTCCGTCCCAGGGGGCCGCAGTCCCGTGCACAACCACTATGCCACTGGGGCTCAACCCTGACATTTCACCATTTTGTAGACAAGAAAAACACTTGTAAACTTGAGTTTTTCCCATTGCGCTGGCCTTGTAAGCAGTGTTCAATATTACAACAGTTTCTGCAGCATTTTTCCTGAGTAGGAAACAAAATTTCACAGCCACATGCTATTCTCTTACATCGGTCATCACAAAAAATGAGATTTGAGCGAAATTGCTTTTAAGAAAAAATTCACTGTGCCCAAAGAGAACCTTTCTAGGCAATGCCACTGGCGACACTGACTCAGAATGAGTTGCTCAGTGATAGCCTAGTGGGAAAAATGCATACTACAGAAGCTCTGATCTGCTCAGCACAATTCTAGTTTTGTGGGGGGTAACTCCTTGTTTATTACAAAGTCAATAGGTACTATCATATGCAAGTAACATAATAAACAAGTGATGATTTCAGTGAAATCATTGATGTTTGATGAGGTTTAGGGGAAGGAAATGATGCCATAAAGAAATCAGTTTATCTGGGGGAAAGTCCATTTGCTAACCCTGTTTGAAGAGAACCAAGATTAACAGCAGACCCAGTAGCCAACATGATAGACATCTCAATTGGTTCAGCATAGGCAAAGTTTGCTGCAAATTCTAGGTGAGAACAAGGCCAATGAATGGGTGTCAAAGCTATTGTGTCAGGGTCAGCTTCAGACAAGCACTGCTTATAATAGGAATGTTAACTACAAAAAAAGAATGTTAACTACATGAGATCAAGATTGATCCTGAAGGGTTTCTTGGAAGAACTGGAACAGGATAAGAGCTGTAAGAGTCCTCAATAAAATAGATTGGAAGCGGACAGGCCCTAGTGCCAAGAACCTGGCATAGGACTTTGGGGTGCTCAAAACATTCTGCTCATTAACTGTCTAGAGGGACAAAGAACAAAATGTTTATTTAATATGGAAATTAGCCAAGGCTTTAGCATAAAAACACCCCAGAAAACTTGACTGGCATCCTTCTCTACCAAGACAATGCTGCTGATCCCCCTCCTAAAACAAGGGCAATTTTTATGCGTTATTATGAGTAATCTCCACAATCCTGACTTGGCACCCTCTTATTTTGTTTCTCTTTATTTTATTTTTTGTTTTTGTTTCCTAAAGAAATCTTTAAAGGGCATTCATTATTCTTCAGCTAATTATGTATATGTTTATATTTGTATATATACATTATATTTAACGATATATATGATTGAATTAACAGTGATTAATACCCAGTGTGTTAGGCTGTATTGTCTAGAGAAACAAAACCAGTGATGCTCATATATATGTAAGAACGAGCTTTATACCAAGAATTAATTTTATATCAAGAAGGCATGCCAGTCCAGTCTAACTCTGGGCCATGGGTCCAGTGCTAGCCAAAGTCTACTTCAGACTCATGTAGCTGAAAACTGCTGCTGCAGAAAGGTGAAGCAGCATGCAGGGAGACTACAGGCCAGTAAGTGCAGTCATGTGGATCCTAGGTGGATGGGAACATGGCAGGGCAGTACCCCACATGGGGCCACCTTGATAGGCAGACAGATTCCTAGCAAGCAGGAAGGCCAAGGGCCAGAGAGGGGTGGGAGATGCCCCTCACTATCTTTTGTATAAAAAGGCCATGTCCCCAAGGAAGCATCATCAGGCTGGAACCTGATGAGAGGTTCGACTTCACATACCCTCAAGTTGACAAAAATTGAACGGTCAGCCCCAGAATCCTCAGTTCTTAAGAGATGGAGTCATTGGCTCATCTTAACACTTACGGGCGTGTCTTCTATGATGGAGTCTATGTTGAGAAAGTTTATATCTTCTATTTTTTAAATTTCAGTGATACTTTCCCACAAGTGACAGATAAAATGAACTCAATGGCAACAGGTTTGGGATTAGCAAAGAGTCCGTGTATTAAATAGACCTTTAACAAGGAGTCAGATGTGTTGATTCTAGGACTGGAACAGAAAAACAAAAACATGATCTAGGAAATTTTTCTGCATGCAAACACTAATAACATTCTCTTATCAACTTGTATGATTAGTGTAACTAAGAAACAATCTTAGTGAACTTAAAGAATAAACTTGATTCCATAACTGGAAAAGTATCTTTGTGGCAATCTGGTTTTAAAACGTTCTGCCTATGGATTATGCAAAACTTATGAAAGAAAAAAGTGCTTCATACATAAATTTCTATTGACTAGTTTTAATTTCATTGACATTGTTAATAACTAAATACTTTGGGTTAAAGATTTATCATTTAAAATGTTCTATTATAACCATTAAAACATTTAAAATCACATCTTCAACTTACATTAAGTTTGTATTACACATCACTGTGCTAGACACAATGCTTACTATAAAAATTACAGAAGAGAAACTACTCAAAACCAAATCATAATGAAACATATACAGAAAATCTGTAAGGGGAACATGGTGGGTCCATTTTTTTCCCAGGGTCTTATATATTTTCCACTTTAATGGCATGCTTACTACATCTCTTGACTGTATCTCATAAATAACCAAGGAATTTTCTTTCTCTGACAGTTTTTTGACTTCCAAAGGTTCTAATGTTCAATTGCACTGGATTTGAATGCTTACCATTTAAACACGGCATAAAACAAGCATGAAAATGTTCTGTGTATTACAGATTAAACATATAAAAAGGCAATGCAGAAACTAAATTTGGATCCTAGCTTCTAAAAAGTCTAATATAAAAGGTAATTCATGGAGAACTGTAAAAATGTTAATTTGGGGGGGCATCACTGCCCTCTGGTGGTTGTGAGAGCTACCCAGCCTTGTTGCCGCTGTATTTGAACTGCCAAGCCAGTGGGCCGCAGTCCCACACTCAGCCACTATGCCAGCGGGGCTCAGCCCCTAAAAATGTTAATTTTTCATATGGGACAAAGATCTGGGTTTGTTTGTCATGCGGCCCTCCCAACCTGGATTGACTTTATATATAGAAGGTACCTATAAAAGGGTGAAATGAATGCATAAAATTGACCATTTTTTTCCACTACAATAATTCCTTACATTTATAAAGCCTTTCTCTATGAGGATTCACAAAAGAAATTCCCATATTCTCCATAATCAAATTGCTAATCTTCAGGGTGATGTTTCATATATTCAGTGAGTTATAAGGAATAATGAAGAGCTTTCCTACGTTCCTTTCATTCAGAGTTTCTGCTATTGTGAAAGTATTTATGTTCAGAGTACTGGTAATATAATAGGTTACATGTTGTGTTGATAATTGTAAACTCGACAGTTGGAATCCACTAGCCACTCTGAAAGAGAAAGAGGTTTTCTGCTCCCATAAGGATTCCCAGCCTCAGGATCCCACAGGGGAGGTTCTACTCTCCTGTGGGACCACTATAAGTCAGAATTGACACCATGGCAGTGAGTTTAGTTTTTAAGTATTGAACATTGCAAAAAACTTTCCCACATTCTATCATTTCATTTTTCACACTTTCCTCAACTGTGAGTTCTTATATGTGCATTAAGGTGTGAGGACTGATGAAAGGTTTTACCACACTCCTTACATTTATGAGACTTATCTCCAAAGTGAGTTCTCACATGTCTAGTGAGATTTGAGGACTGATGAAAGGCTTTGCCACATTCCTTACATTCATAAGGTCTCTCTCCACTGTGTGTTCTCATATGCTCAGTGAGGTGTGAGGACTGACTAAAGGCTTTCCCACATTCCGTGCATCCATAAGGCCTCTCTCCACTGTGAGTTCTCATGTGTATAAGGAGGTATGAAGAATGACGAAAGGCTTTCCCACACTCCTTACATTCATAAGACCTAACTCCACTGTGGATTTTCATATGACTTGTGAGATGTGAAGAGTGACAAAAGGGTTTACCACACTCCTTACATACGTGAGGTCTGTCTGCACTGTGAATTTTCATATGTATAGTGAGGTGAGAGGAATGACGAAAGGCTTTGCCACATTCCTTACACCCATAAGACCTATCTCGACTGTGAGTTATCATATGTCTGGTGAGGTCCGAGGACTGACTAAAGGCTTTCCCACATTCCTTGCACTCATATGGCCTTTCTCCACTGTGGATTCTCATATGAATGACGAGATGTGAGGAATGACGAAACGCTTTCCCACATTCTTTACATTCATATGGCCTTTCTGTACTGTGAGTTCTTAAATGGGAAGTGAGGTGTGATGACCAACTAAAGGTTTTCCCACACTCTTTACAGTCATAAGGCCTCTCTCCACTGTGGGTCCTCATATGTATAATGAGTTGTGAGGAATTGCGAAAAGCTTTACCACACTCTTTACATTCATAAGCCCTCTCTCCACTGTGGGTTCGCATATGATTAGTGAGGTGTGAGGAATGACGAAAGGCTTTGCCACATTCCGTACATTCATACGGCTTCTCTCCACTGTGGATTCTCATATGTGGAGTGAGTTGTGAGGAATGACGAAATGTTTTTCCACATTCCGTACATTCATAAGGCCGATCCCCACTGTGAATTCTTAAATGACAAATGAGTTGCGATGGCCAAGTAAAGGCTTTCCCACATTCCTTACATTGGTATGGCTTTTCTCCATTAGGAGTCCTTACAGAAGGGCAGATGGAAGAGGGAGAATTGCAGGCTTCTCCATAGTCCTTACACTGATAAGCACTGCATGTAGAGTCAGATGTGATGTGTCTATGTGATGAGTGATCCACCAAGGATTTTTTACACTTAGCGCGTTCAGAAGGATATGCTTCCACCGGAGTTCTTCTGAGCTTACAAAGATGTGAAATCCAGCTGAAAGTCTGTCCACACTGATTGTCTTCACTGTTTTCACAGAAGCTCTCTACAATATGTCTTCTGTAGAAAACAGAATAAAAAGCTGTTAACATTTTATCAGTGTCATATACAGGAAATCTGTTTTATATAGTAAGTCACCTGGCAGAGATGCTGCCATTATTTTCAGTGTTAGATCTCCTGATAATTGTAAGGGAAATATGCCTGACTTGCATTTATGAAAATATTCAAGTATACTGTGAAAGATGCAAGAGCTCATATTAAAGTTGACCATATAGAGATAATAAGATACTTAGTTGGGAAAAAAGGATTTACGCTCATCTACCACATAAATATTGGAGTAAGACTAAATCTAGTGGCACTAGCATGAGTGGGAATAGAATAGAGAGGTTTAAAAAATATATATTGTTTTCTCCATTATTAGAAATAGAGTATTTCAATGAAATCTTTTATAATAGAGATAGTATAAGAGGAATCCTCTGGACTATGTCCTCCCATGAAACATGTATATCATGGTTGGGCCAAGATACTCAGTTTTATGGAATTACATTTCATTTTGTGATCTGTTGTAATTATTCTGTGTGTTGTAAAAATTCACCACTATGATGTTGATGAAGCAAGATTAGTTATGCAAATGAGTCATGATATAGATTTAGGTAATATCTTGAATTAATCTCTTTTGAGATATAAAGGGTTTACACAGTTGAGCTGAGGTCAGAAGGACCTACTAGGACCCAGAAAGATGAATCAGAAAGGACCTGCACATAATCTTTAAACTGATGGTGCCTGTATTGGGAGCATTTCTTAGAGCAAGGCCAAGGTTGATGTCAAGAGACACGGAGATCTTTAAGGAATACCAAACCCACAGATGATGAAAGGAGTCAAGGTCCTTTTCCTAAATTATGAGTCGATAGATGGAAAAATCTTCCATTAAGCTAGTATCCTAGCTGAGCCCCGGTGGCGTAAGTGGTTGAGTGCGGTACTGCAGCCCTTGGGCTTGGTGGTTCAAATCCAGCGGCGGCTTTCTGGAGCAGCACTGAGTAGCTCCCACAACCACTAGAGGGCAGTGATGCCCCCCCAAAAAATAAATAATAAATAAATAAATAAATATCAAGGAAAAAAAGTGAAGGGAGGCTGAGCCCCGATGGCATAGTGGTTGTGCGCGGGACTGTGGCCCACTGGGTTGGAGGTTCAATCCAGCAACAAGGCTGGGCCTCTTATGTCCACCACCAGAGGGCAGTGATGCCCCAAAAACCAAAAAAAAAAAAAAGTGAAGGGAGCTAGTACCCTAAACTTCAATTTCTAGCCTTCTAAACTGTGATAGGATAAATTTATGCTTGTTAAAGACATGTGTGTATTACTTTTGTTACAGAACCATTAGATAAACAAATTTAGCAAAGAAGATATTGTCATTAAGTTATATCCAAAAATCTGTAAATGATCTCTAAATCAGAAAATAAGTTAACAAATTTCACTAACGCATAAAATGCTAATATGAATATAGAGTAAAAGGGGGCATGAGGGCTGAGCCCCGGTGGCTTAGTGGTTGTGCGCGTGATTGCGGCCCACTAGGTTGGAGGTTCAAATCCAGCAGTGCTCTCCAGGAGCAAGGCTGGGCTTCCTATTCCCACCACCAGGGGGCAGTGATGCCCCCCCAAAAAAGGGGACATGATAAGAAATACACAACTCATTTAACTTAAAAACAATATATGTAGTGTAGTTCCCAGGGAATGAGATTGGCAACATCACTCTCACAATTCACCGTGTTACAGCTCCAAATGCTAGTTTTGCTTTTGCCACTTTTTTTTTTTAAGCCATCACTGCTCTGGTGATGGGAGTAGGAGACCCAGCCTTTGCTCCTGTGAGCAGGAATTGAACCTCCATCCCAGTGGGCCGCAGTCCCACGCACAACCACTACGCCACCGGGGCTCAGCCTGCTTATCCACTTTTTATAAAATTGAAAAACCTTTCCCAGAAATCAGTTATGGATGTAATCATCCTTAAAAACCAAGTACTATAAATCACTATTTCAAAAAGTAGGGTGCACCTTCAGATGTGCTGCACTGGTGCTATGGGTTTCCATGCCTTGTTGCCCACCAAAAGGATCCTTTGAACATACTGTGGATTTCCATAAGATAAAACAAGTCTATGTCGAAACCGTGAAGCTGTGAGCTCCTTAGAAGGAAGGATGTTAAACGTTCTCACATACTTTGGACATGTCAACAGATGGAACCGATTTCTGGATATGGAGACCACGGGTGGCTATGTAAGTCAGCAGAAAAAAGGGGGGGTAACAAAAGGGGCAGACCCACAATGAGATGGACCGATACAATGGCATACACATAGCAACAATTAAGAAGACGGTGTAGGACTAGGGTGGCCTTTACTCTTTTGCAGAATCATGAGTGTGAATTCATTCAGTAGCAACTAACAACATATGTGATTGTCACGTGCTTTTGAATCAATGCCAGACCACAGCCTATGTGCCAGATCACTGCCTGTATGCCAGATCACAGCCTACGTGCCAGACCACAGCCTACGTGCCAGATCACTGCCTATATGACAGTATAATTATTCCATAGGGATTTATGGCCATATTTATTATGGAAGCTAATTGCCAAGAATTTCCCTGAAGAGTCATTAAGTACGTTTAAAGTGTCAATCTTTTCATTAGCAGATGAGTGAATAACCCTTTGTGCCACATGGACTCTCTGAGGGACGGTGCAACTTAGCACCATGATACCTTTTTTCTTTTTTTCCTTCATGATACCTTCTTAAGACGCTCTCCTAGGGGCTGAACCCCGGTGGCGTAGTGGTTGTGCGCGGGACTGCGGCCCACTGGGATCGAGGTTCGATTCCAGCTCCACGGAGCAAAGGCTGGGCCTCCTACTCCCACCACCTCAGGGCAGTGATGCCCCCCCCCCCAAAAAAAAAAAAAACGCTCTCCTAAAGCACTGCTGTCTCTCAAGTGAATGGCACTCACCTGATATGTCCTTCCTGGTTGTTAACTGGATCTTCAATCCCATGCAGTGCATAGATTTCTCCTGCCATGGAGGACCAAGTGTCATTTTTCAAGAATCGTATCATCATGTTTTCAGTGGAAAACCTTTGTCCATCATTAAAGTTTTGAGAAACTGACCCAACAATTTTTGTTGAGGTTCCCAAATATGAAACAAAAAGGAAAGAAATTAACAGAGAGAAATTGTAGCTATGAGAAAATATTTTGACACATTTTTCTTTTTCAGTTCTTTGGAAATGGTCCACAATTAATATAAATAAAAGTTTTGAAGGAAATATTTCCATGAAAACTAAGAGTGACAGTCTCAAACAGTACCTAACAATCAGAGTAAAGCAGAAAGTTACTGGACATAATGCCCATGGGACATTAAAAGAGGAAAATGGCGTGGTTGCTCATGAACACAGGTGTATTAAGATTGATGAAAGTCAAAAAAGCAAGATGAGGCACACATGAGGTACATACTCCTCAACTCAAACTTTTAAAATTGATTCAAATCTCATTCCCTACATACAGGCCTGGTGCTTCAAAGATTAATTGCCTCCTAGTGTCTCCTGACACAGTGGCCCTGGAAGAAAGCTCTATGTATTCTTACTCTTGCTATTCTGGGGGGAAAACAAAACAAAAAGAACAAAGGGCAGAGGAGGAAGTGGGTAAAAGTGAACTGATGTCAAGGAGTTCAAGAAAGAAAATGTTTTGAAACTGATGTCAGCAACAATTGTAGAACTATTGTTGATTGAGTTGAATTATAGTTATATCTGTAAGAGCTCCCAATTAAAAACCACAACAACCGAGTGTCAGTGACTTGATGACCATGAAAAGAGGAATATCAAATATTATGAGGGAAGAAAGGGAAGAGCAACAGATAGTTCCCTGATACTAAGTCAATACTTGGGTAGAGATTCTGGAGATGTGCAGGTATCACACTGGCAGCAAAATTATGTCAAATATGTGATGAGCATTTTCTAGGTCCCCGACCACAAAAGTGCTGTTTGCATCAGAGAAATCCCGGAAGGCTGTTAAGCACATTTAAATGAAAAGTAAGTTAAAAATATAGAACTTTGTATTCATGGGAGAGTTAGGATATGCATGCTCCAGAAAAGACATGATCATACATTTGCAGTTAATGTATTTTCATCCATTTCTTATACCACATATTGGAATAAGATCCTTCAATATGAGTAAACAACACACACACACACATACACACAATGAAGTCATCCATACCTACTGCAGTCAGGTTTCTGATGGTTTCCATCATCACGTCTCTGTAGAGCTTTCTCTGGGCGAGATCCAGCAAAGCCCACTCTTCAGGAGAAAATTCCACAGCCACATCCTCAATAGCCACCAAGTCCTGAAACATCCCGCATATTCTGGATCAGCAAGTTTTCAGGTACCCCAATGCATGTAAAAGAAAAGGTGAGGCTGACAGTTCCCGAAACATGAGATTTCATGGGAATTTGATATAGTATTGTGCTCTTCTACGGTTTACTCTCAAATTTAGGCATCAGCCTATTTCTACACTGTCTACATTCACTTCCTTACTGAGTCGTAGAGACATAAAAACGCTTCCAACACAATGAATTTGTCTTCCCATACTTTGACTGTGACCAACTCCATTTTCATTGCTCTCTAAGATCTAGAAGAGTCCAAATAAATACATAGCACAAATTAGAGAAAGTCTCTACACTGATTGCATTATTTCCACATTCAGATAATATCTTAAGAGAGCAGGAGGTGGGGGAGGGTGAAGCTCTCATCTGTGAACGAAACCCACCAGAATACTTAACAAAACATGAAGCACAAGTGGACAGCAGAATGGGGTATGTACTTGTTCCTCCTTCAGCAGCAAGGGAGAGGCAAGGGTGCACACTGACAAATGCCAACCTATAGCCCCACAGAAGTCTAGTGACCTGAAGCTGACATGACCACCTATTGAAAAGAGAATATTATGTGGGACAATTATGAATAATTACATGTCTGTCATTTCTTTTTTGTCTATTTTAAAACTTTATATTGTGACTTAGGTGAAAGTTTACAGAGCAGATCCTATGTTTCACATTAAATTATTTATACACATTTTATATCAACTTAGTCTCTTCAGTGTATTATTGCTTATTCTATCTCTTCCTAGTATTTTTCCCTCCATTCATATTTCTCTTTTTTTGCCTTTAACTCTTTTTTTTATAGATCATTTTATTGGAAACTTTTTACAACTCTTGTAACAATCATACATCAATTGTATCAAGTATATTTGACATCATTACTTTATAAACATTTACTTTCTATTTGAGCCTTTTGTATCAGATCCTTTTTTCCCTATCTTGCCCCTCATACCCTCATGACCCTTTGATAAATTATATCTATATATGTATATATAGATATAATTTTCATATCGTACACTGACTGTTGTCTCCCTTCACCCTGCAGTTTCTGTTGTTCATCCCCCTGGGCATGAGGTGGGGCTTATGCATACTTCACTGCAGTTGGTTCCCCCTTCCATCACTACTCTCCTCACCTTCCCTTTACCCTTTTGGTATTGCTACTCCCATTTCTGTTCCTGAGGGGTTTATTTGACCTGTCGTGAGCGCATATCTGTGCCAGTGTACATGCTCCGGTCTAACCCGCAGTGAAAGGCAGGACTGGGGTCATGGTGGTGAGGGGTGAGGAAGTCTCAAAGAACCAGAGGAATATAGCATGTTTCATTGTTGCTGTACTGTGCCCTGGTTGACTCATCCCTTCCTTGTAACCCTTCAGGGAGGGGATGTCCCATTGTCTAAAGATGGGTTTTGGGTCTCTGCTCTGAGCCCCCTTGTTCTCAGCAATATTTGTTTTGCTTGTGGTCTTCTGATGCCTTTGTGGTTACCTGATCCCATCAACACCTCATGATTGCACAAGCTGGTGTGTTTCCTCCATGTGGTCTTGTTGCTTCTCTGCTAGATGGCCTCTTGCTTAACTTCAAGCTTTTTAGACCCCAGACATGGTATCATTTGGTAGCCGGGCACCATTTGCTTTCTTCACCACATTTGCTTGTGCACCCATTTTGTCTTTAGCGATCATGCTAGGAGAGTGTGCATCACAGAATGGCAGGTTGTTAGAACAAAGTGTTCTTGAATTGAGGGAGGGATTGACTAGAGGTCCAAAGTCCATCCACTTCTTCAATGTATTGCTATATAAATATATGTACACAGGCAAATGCCTCTTTTTAGGAATTACTATATTTACATATGTACACACCTATGTTTATACCAGTTTCCATAGCTTTGGTTCATAGATCTTTCTTGTTTTCTTTCACCTTCTTTCTGTTTAACCATCACGCTTGCCCTTCTTCTGCCTCTTAGTAATTCCTCTCAGCTAGATTGCTGTTGCTCCAGCACCCCAGGATCTCTATATCTTCCTCCTTGTTGCTTTTAATTCCTAAGTTGTTCCCCTGTCTATTGTGTTGTTTGCTCACTGCTCCCTTCGCCTGCATCCTGCTTCCCCAAGGACCTTTCTCCTCAGGCTTGTTTCCCAGGCCCATCTCATACTTTTCTGGTCTAACTACAGAAGTGTCTGGTGAGTGGTCCACCTGGATGCCATCTTGACATTTGTAGTTCTTTACTATCCTCTTCTTTGGGTGACTACTACCCTTCTGATTGGAAATCACTGATTGGAAATCACTGGTTCTAACATCAGGGTAAGTTCAGTTTCAGATGAAGTGGGGCTAAGGGTCAAAGTTTTAGGGTCCTAATAGTCTCTGTCCAATGAAACTAGTCTCTTTTATGAATTTTTGTTGTGTTCCACAGTCTCCTTCCACATTCTCTAGACCTTTAATTCTATCTCTGTAAGAGCCGTTGTGAGTGGTAGCCAGGTGCCATCTAGTTCTTCTGGCTGCATCTACTTTTTAATAGCTCTACAGTTGGCTGTCCTGTATACTCCCCATTCATGGAGATAGATAAGGGTATTGAAAAGAAAAACAAACGTCAGATGATATAAGTTTCACGTGTCATCAAACTTTCCTAATTTTGACACTCCTACCTTCAACAAATAGAACACACACACGATGTAATTGTAAATTGAAAACAAGTCCACTGAACAGACTAGAATCATGTTTCCTATTAAGTGCACTGATGAGCTAATACTTAGCGGTTAAACAGAGACTTACACACCTTCCTAATGCTGTGACCATTTAATACTTCATGTTGTGGTGAACCCCCAACCATAAAAGTATTTTTGTTGCTAATACCTAACTGTAATTTTGCTACTGTGATGAGTTGGGTGACCCCTGTGAAAGGGTCATGCAACCCCCAAGGGGTCACAACCCAGTGCAGCTCTAGAGGCACCTCAATCAAAACCCTCACATTTGCAGGCCTCAGAAGGCACATAGGCCTGAATTTTCACCACTGGCATCTTCTGGCCTGTAGGGCAGGTCTTTGTAAGACTCCGACAAGCAGTGAAGATACCTCAGTGCACTTTTGGTGTTAGAATTTTATCAAGCAGCCCAGCAGCTGCAGCACAGGTAGGCCAGGGATGCAGTGAGCTCATGAGGTCATCCATAATAAATTCTGGGATCACAGTGTCACAGCAATCTTTGAGCTCGTGCCACATTTGAAAGTCTTTTACACAGAAGTGGCCCACCTTACATGATTTTAAAGCCATCAAAAAGCCGACCTTCCATTTCAACAATGCACTCTTGATAAAATACTACAATTTTTTGAGCAGCTGTGATATCAATGGATTTTTAAAAAGCTGTCATGTCAGCACACTAGCTCATTTATTCCTCATAGCTCTCCAACATGGGTATCACTTCAGACAGGTCCTCAGTGAGGAAAGCTAGTCATTGAAATATGTGCACAGTACTGCCCAAACAGGATGCTACTGGGTCAAAAAGGAGGTAAAACTGAATTTCTGACAACCAAACTTCTGTTCACATGCCTACAGCTTTCTTGTCAGTCTGGCTGTCAGTCCTTGATGACATGGATGACACAGACCCCTAATGTGTACTATGGGGAGGAGACAACGGAAACTTACTCTGTTAAAACAGCCTGGAACTCCTTCTGATGGGGCCCAAGGATTCATGCGAAAGTGTTTCATTTTAGGGCCCTGCATCTAGATGTTTCATTTATTAAAGTTGATTTTCCAGATGTGACACAAAGCCTACTTCATATGGACAAAACAGAAGTATCTAGACCCACATGAATCATACATACGGTCTGATAGATAAGTAAGCTAAAAGGGTGGATTCTGTGAGATCCACATGTGAAGCTCTTGACACAAACTCAACTACTGGCAGCTCAAGGCGACCCCTTGGGATCTGGAAGCCACACCTGGTGAGCTGCCCTGAGGAGTCTCAGCTCTGAAGACCTGAGAGAGCAGTGCTGCACACACAGCAGGTGGGCTCTGTGTCAGAACTGACTCCACAGCATCTAACAAGGACAAGACTAAGATGACCCTGGGCATCGATGTTCAGCAAGCAAGGCTGTGCCATCTAGATCTCACAGGTTAGTAAGTCTTCCTCCAACTCTCATGCCACATCATTCTTCATATCGTCCAACTTCTCATCTCATCTGCTCAGCACACAGACCAAATATGGTGAGAAGACACAATCCTGACACACATTTCCTGTTTTTAAAAAATCACTTTATTGGGGGCTTATACAACTCATTACAATCCATACATACATTCATTGTGTCAAGCACATTTATACATTTGTTGCCATCATCATTCTCAAAACATTTTCTTTCTAATTGAGCCCTTGGTATCAGCTCCTCAGCATTCCCTACTTCTATTCAAATGACTGCCTCTTGATCTATGTACCGTTTTCACGAGTACAATGAAGTGTTTTAGAATTCCTATTCTTCCTACGTTTATAGCGATTACATAGAAAATTCTCAGAGAAACACAACCTGACCTAGAAATTTTTTTCTAGTGGGAAAGTGAAAAATCAAGAAGTTGAACACATTAGAGTTTAGTGCAAAAGTCCACTTCTTTTTTTTTTTGGTTTTTGTGTGTTTGGGCATCACTGCCCGCTGGTGGTGGGAGTAGGAGGTCCAGCCTTTGCTCCTGCGGAGCTGGAATTGAACCTCCATCCCAGTGGGCCGCAGTCCTGTGCACAACCACTACGCCACCGGGACTCAGCCCAAAAGTCCACTTTTTAACCTAAACTGATCCCACACTCTGGGGAGCAGGTGAAAAGGAGAGATACTTTACACTAGCTCTAGGGAGAGACAGGAGGGCTGAAACTTAATTCTGAACAGACAAGTTTGTCTCACACCTGAACGTCTTGAAAGAAAAGCATCTCTGCAGAACAGATGGTTCTGGAGACCCCGTGCACGACCCAGCTGAACTCACTGCTCCTGAAACTCATTTAACTGCTGGATTCCTGAAAGGACCAAGCCTCATCCAGGATTCCATGGTCAGTCCCTTTTACTAAGAGCTCTCTGTTGGCTCCCAAGTTTAGTCATTTTAGAATGACACAGAAAAGGCTCCAGAGTCTAGGGGGAACCAAGATACGTTGTAGGCATCTGGATTGGCTTCCTCAAACACAACCATCCATCTTCAGATGATCCAAAGGTCATGTCATTCAACACAGAAAGCCAAGGCTCAGGGTGGGGATGTGAACACCTCATGATGCCAGCCCTCAGGGTCACATAAGGAAGGTGATACTGGCATCCAACATTGAAGACCTTCATCAAAGGAGGAGAACAGCCAAGGGACAGTGGAACAGGAACTTAAGATGTGTCCTAGGCCATTGAGGAACCTTAGGGAAAGAAGCATATGGTTCCCCAATAGTTCTTACCTAGTTTACCCCCTCTAGTTTCAGTACCCAGGTTTCTATAGTACTCACCATTTCCTGCCCCAGCCTCTGGTATTGTACGAGAATGTGCTCTGTATGCCCAAAAGGCCCTTCAAGGAGACAGGTGAGAGTGGAGCTGGAATTTCAAGGCAAGGTAGGAGCAGGTGAATGTAATCCAGAGTGAGCCAGAGCAGTTAAAATCACCATATATGATGTCATGGATGCAGAGGATGGTCACCCTTGTCTCCCAGCTGTCTAGCCTGGATCGGCTCTTGGAGCCTCCCCTCTGGAGCCTGCAATAGAAGGAGAAGACAATGCTGAGTAAGGTGGGAGTGCCAGGATGCTGGCCTTCCCAGAGCTCTGTCCTTGCATCAGACACAAGGCCAGGCTCCACGCTGAGGGCACTGCAGTGATGGCAGAGCCCATGCCAGTGCACGCTCGAATTTTTCCTGCAGCTTCTGGCAGCGGAAGCAAAAGGAGTAATTTTCTCATTCCAGAGCAGGAGAGGCATCTAGGTTGCCCACAGGAGAAAACTTCCTTCAGGGATCCTGAGGCTCAAGGCTCGGGCTGATCATTTACCTGGGAGGTTAGGGTTCACCTTTGTACAACACCCATGCTTTCATTTTTTTATTGACGTGGACACATTTTCCAAGTACCAGTCAATGAACTCATCATGCATCTCTGGTTTTTATTTAGGTCCAGTAACAGGTCTTCAGTTGTACTGTTTTTTAAACTTTTTTTTTTTTTTTTGCATTTTTAGCATCGTAACACATGACTAGTATTTTTTCTGTCGATTTTACAACTGATATTCCATTCTTTTGAGCATTTCAGTTTCATTTGTTTATTGTTGGTTTCATTTTGTTTACTTTTCAATATCTGTTCCCATCATCACCAGTCCCCAAACTTTCTAGACAACTGGAAAGCTTCTTATGCACATTTCTTTCCATCTTAGACTCATCAATCAACCAAATGAATCAGAGAATCGTACAGAGCTTTCTCTGGGGATCAGCCCCTATCTGTTCCCCTTTCTTTCTTCCTCACTGCCCCAGTCAGTGGAATCCCTTCTTTATTTGTTGGCCTCGGGGGCAAAAAATTCTCTCTTCTGCTTAGCTCCCCAGACCTCTGACTTGTTCTGTGCTTATCACAGAAGGTAGGCGTCACTCCAGCACCCGACACTTATGGGTGGTGTGTGTGGATGAAGGTCTGGAGTGATGGCCCATGTGTCAGCACACAGGCATCTCCTAAGTAGCATGTGGCTTACTGACAAAGCTCTTCACAGAGGGGGACACTCAGACCCTGAGGAACAGGAAGTGAGTATCCTGTAGGGGCCTTGGTCAGGGCAGAAGTACCTCAGAAGGCCCAGGAGTTGTCCTCTACAGGGCTAGCAATGGCCAGGACCAGGCTACGAGTAAGTTCAAATGCCAAGGGAAGGCACAGGTTGTGGGGTAACTTGGAAGGATCCAGAAAGAGGACAAGTCAGCAGCTTTCCATCCTCAGCTGGTTGGAATCCAGAGAAGTTATTAGGTTGCAGGTGACACATTCTGGGGGAAGGGGAGATGGAGCTTGGCTCTGGGGTACCCATCTTGGCTTCCTTCTCTGAGAGAGAGGGGAAGAGACCAGTCCCCTGTTCTTATGCCCACAGCTGGAGGCTGCAGACCACACCCCACACCCCACCAAGGGTTTGAAGAAAGGGCCAACAAGGAGTGTGGGGAAGGACAGGGCATTGGGCAGGGAAGGCAGGTCGCAGATCCTGCTCTTTCCGCCCGGGAAGCTTTGCTGAAGAAGCTGCGAGACTGGAGGTGCCAGCAGAAGGAAGAGGCGGGGAGGAAGAAGAAGAGAGCAGGGCAAAGGCCCCCTAAAGAGTAACCTGCAGAGGGGAGGTTACAACACAACTGCACAACCTCCCCTCCCTCCCCCGATGTGTGCATCCCATCACGCAGGGTCCCTTCAAAATGCGCACTGTTCCCCAGTCACCAAGGCCAGCCTTCAGCATCAGGGCTCAGAGAGGAAGCCCCACCTCCCTTTCTATCCTCGGTTGGTCCTCTTGCTCTGAATTCCTCCCAGCAAAGTGTTAGGGACAAAAAACCCAGAGCAACACAATGCAAGTAGTAGCCATGTGGCCACCTGTCATGACCAGAGACATGCATCTGAAGTCAAAAATGATCCCCAGGGCTGGCAGACACCAAGCCTTTTTGGTGGCATTTACTGGAACATAAGTACAGCCTTGAGAAAGAAATGGCTTCTGAGGTTTGTAAACTTAAAACAAGCAAGATGACTTCATATACTAAAAGATCCCATGTCCTATGGATTTCCACTGCTCTCCTGTAGGGGGATGGGGCGGGGAGAGGGGGGGATGAGGGGTGAGTCTTCAATATCCCTATGTTAGTCCTGGTAGACTAGAGAAACAAATGCAGAGAGACTCATATGTGTATTAAAAAGAACTTCATATGCAAGAGCAATTGAATGTTGAGAAAACATCCCAGCCAAGTCTAGATCAAGTCCATACATCCAGTATTAGCCCGTATGTCCAATACCAATCTAGAAATCCCTCTTCAGACTCACGAAACACATGGAATGAGGCCGAATGCAGGAAGATCACAGTCCTGTGGATCCAGTGGCAGTGGAGGCATCTCAGTGTTGGAAGGGGTGTCTCCATGAGGCTCCTTCAGCTCTAGGACTCTAGCATATCTCCACTGTCTTGTCAGCAAGCACGTCTCGCAGGGAGTGAGTGTGTGTCCCGCCTTCAAGGAGCTTTTTATCTCCTTAGTGGCTCCAAATCAGGTCATCAAGCTGCAACATTTCACTCTTTTTATTTTCTTCATGCTTAACATGACTAGTCCATTATTCCCTTTCGCTCTTAAGTCTCAAACTTATGACCGATTATTTAACTACCACAACCACCCTTATTATGGCACCAGGAGTGGGGTTCTAGACAAACAAATCATAGAAATGGAGAGTGGATGTGTGTTTGACCTCTGCCTCATGGTAGTTTCTCTTCTTTGTCTGCCAGAGGTCAGATATGGCCATGCAGTTTACTGGGTTGTTTTCTGGAAGTCTATGGGAAGCTAAAGTTTTGATTCTCTCCTTTGGTTAATCTGTTTGAAATTGAGAAAATGAATGTCATCAATGTCTATCAGGAGCTTGGGGTGAAATCGCCACGTGGATTTCTCAGAGACCATGCTGCTTAGCGAAAATGGCTAACAGAAGGTCAAAATGACTGACAGAAAGCCTGGCCCTGGCTTGATGCTGTCAGAAACCTAATCCCATATTTTGTATCAATAGAATAGATAAGCTAAATAAGAATTGAACTTGACTGCTTTAAGAACTGAGATTAGTATCTGATTCTACTTGCCTTGAGCCATTAAAATTTGATGGCTCCAGTAAAATTTAAATGGATTTAGGACATGCCTACAAAGAAGGCTATGAAAAGATAAGCCCTACCCAGTGCTTTGGAGTATTCAGGATATTTACGCCCAAGAGACTTGCTTGAGGGTGGTTGACAAAGGGAAGAAAAAGGAACTCTGACTTTTTGAATTTTGAATTAGCCCAGATTTGTGCCTGGGCTGGAAAATAAAATGGAACCATGAAGAACACTTTTCTCTAGAACTGAACATTAAAGAATGCCTATGGGCAGGCTGAAATGCTTGCTAGGTAACCACGTGGATCCACTGATTGAGTGGAAGTGGGAGAAATGCAGCAATATAGAGTCAGGTTGAATCTGGTCACTGATACTCAAGGACCTGACTTACAGGAACTGGAGAAGATGAGAGTGGGTTGACTGGAATGAGGTTCATAGCACAAAGGGGCTCTAGGGTTGTTGAGAATTTGTGCTGGGGCCATGGTCTAAAGGCAAGACGACCAATGCACACCCTGGTGAGATTGAGGCAGCTCACAATAAGTTGACCAGAACTTGACCAGATGAAGAGATTTTTGAGTCTGGTGCATGTTGCTGCAGGCTTTATGTGTGACCTGTCCTGATTTGACTTTGCTGATGGATGTAGACTGCACAAGGTTCTAACTGGAAGGAAGATTTTTCACATCAAAGAATATGATTGTCTCCTCCAAGCACTAGGCTGATGTAAGCGAGCAGTATAAAAATTGGATACCCAAAGCATGCTTCAGTGGTGCAATCGGTTAGCGTGCAGTACTCACCTAGAAACTGGATACCCAAAATTCGGGGAATAAAGTCATGAAGTGATTGGCTTACTAACTTTCATAGATGGGGGAATATATATTCATAGGTTTATAGGATACAGTGTCCTGTGTTATTTAACTGCAGTTGTTAGGCATAGGATATTTTGTTTTGTCACTTATAGACTAGTATGGTTAAGTGAGGTGGCACATATTCAATTGTATCCATGTTAGTTTTATCCTGTTAGGTACAGGTATGATTTTATTATTGTTTGTTTGAAAATTATATATGGCTAAAGAGTTGTATGAAAGCATCAAATTGATAAGGGTGGTCTGAGGTAGTTACATAATCTGTTGTCAACTTGAGACTAAGAGTGAAAGGGCAGAGTTTAGTCTGGCAATCAGGTCGCAGCTTGATGACCACATTTGGAACTGTGAAGGAGATAAAAAGCTCCTTGGAGGCGGGACACACACTCACTCCCTGCGAGAAGTGCTTGCTGATAAGACAGTGGAGCTGTGCTAGAGCCCTGGAGCTGAAGGATTCCCATGGAAACACCCCTTCCAGCACTGAGATACCTCCACTGCCGCTGGATCCACAGGACTTTCCGTCCACTGGACTGTGATCTTCCTGCATTCGGCCTCATTCCACGTGTTTCGTGAGTCTGAAGAGGAATTTCTAGATTGGTATTGGACATATGGGCTAATACTGGATGTATGGACTTGATCTAGACTTGGCTGGGATGTTTTCTCAATATTCAATTGCTCTTGTATATAAAGTTCTTTTTAATATACATAGGAGTCTCCCTGCATTTGTTTCTCTAGTCCACCAGGACTAACACAATTCCCCAGTTTTCCCTGTGGTAGACCTTCTCCGAAGTTTGTGTCCTAGTCTGAAGGCAGTGGCTCATTTGGGATTGAAGGATTATTTAGCAGGAGGGTGCCAACTGGGCAGGACTCTGACCTTGCGACATATAGAGTGGGGAGAAGGGTGGCAGACATGGGGTTAGCTAATTGAGGAGGCCAGTCTTTTCCGTGAGGCAGCTTAGGAGAGGGGGGTTCTGGAGCCAGAAGGATTGCATGCCCAGGATTATGTAAGATTGTGAGAGGATGCATTCCTAGCTCACTCTGGTTGCAGTCACCACGCAGACATTGCATGTCTTGCCTATCCTTTTTTTAATTTACGCTTCAATTATACAACCACCACCTAAAACCCATTCATTTGTGGAGGCTTGTTCTGGGATGAAGACAGAACTTTTCCACAATTATTATACGCCAAATATTAAGCAAACTGTTTACCAGCATTTGTTACGGAAGTTAAGTTAGCTATACTCCCTGTAGTTGCCAGTTACTTAAGGCCTTTGTGTTGTCTCACTACAGAACTAACTCCCCTGCTGTTAGGATGATGGCTCCCTTCCCTAGAAGCCTGTGGGCGGGATTCAAGAGCCATTGTTAATGGCCCCTAGCCTGGCACAACTGTTTATCTACCTACCCCCAGAGGCCCAAGGTCTGGTCTTAGCACTCCCCTCTTCACACAGTCATGTAGACATTCACATTCCTAAGCTTATATCACTATATATGTAAGTGATATATCACTATACATCACTTATCACTATATAGCCCTTAAGACAGCCCTCTCCTGTGACCTTCCACTGATGAAATGGTGAAACTCAGATATCTGCCCTCCCCCCAAAGTTATTTATATGGGGAAAATAAAAATTCTGTCTCTCCACATGGACCATCTAGGAGGGTGGAGGTGACCATGTACCATGAAACGATATATGTGTAACTTATTCTTATTTTCTCTCTCTCTCTTATGATGTCTCTATAGTTATTATAAGAAATAATAATTATCGCACAACTGCCTTTTGAATTCTTGCTGTGAGTATATCAGAGACTGGCCACCCTCTGATAGCTTGTCAAGAGTAAACCAGCCTCTAACAACTGAGGGGTCCATAGGGGCAATTGTACAGTCATATAAAGATTATAGTAAAGTCACGGAAGGTAGAAAGATAAGAGGAAGAATAAAATAAAGGAGTGAGACACATTTCAAGGTAGTATTCTCACCTCCGAGATGGTCATGATCTCAGGACCCAGGTCTGCCAGAGAGAGAGAGAGTCTTTACTGTCTTGGGATATTTAAAGGTCGCCATAAAACACGCATATTCAGTAGTTATATGTCACAAGATGGGTGTTACCACAGTAAAGTCTCTGAGCTCACGGGTGAGCAAGCCTAATACTTGCATTGGGGGAAGGCATGGTGGGGGTGGAGTGGAGATAGGTGCCATGACAGGAGGAGATAACGAGAATGTCTGCTTCTACAGGGAGACAGGATCAACCACGTGCTCACTTTAAGGCAGCATAGTTGTTTGGGGAGAATGTGTGGGAATGATATTTAATGAAAAATAATATATTTGGATGTTAGCGCTAACTTACCAAAGTGGTGGCTTTCCTGCTGTGAAATGCTAGCTTTCCAGATTCCCTCTGTTAAAAGCTAGGGAATATAGTCCTAGTCATATTACCCTTAGTGTTAGTTTCTCACAGAGGCTGGTTCCCCACATTACATAAGAGGTCACATATAAATCATTCTTACAACTCAGCAAAAGGAAGATAAGCCACCAAATTTTAAAAAACATGCAAAAGACATGAATAGGCAGTTCTCTGAAAAAGACAAATGGTCAATAAGCACGAGATGATGTTTAAAGTCATTTGAAATAATGTGAAGCAAGTAAAATGTAGAAAGGAACTCAAATCCAAAAGAAACCAGGCTAACTGATCGTGGCAGTTACATAATTTCCTGCCAACTTGCGAAGGGGTGGAGGCTAGCCTGTCACCGCTTGATGACCTCATGTGGAGGCGCCAGAGAGATAAATAGCTCAGTGGAGGCTAGATATCCTCACACTCTCTGCTTCCACTTCCTGTGACAAGGCACAGGGAGCTGTGCTAGAGCCGTGGAGCAGGAGCAGCCACGTGGAGACCCACGCCAGCGCTGAGGTGCTTTCATCACCACTGGATCCACAAGACTTTCCACCCACAGACCTGTGACCTTCCTGCATTCAGTGTCATTGCATGTATTTCCTGAGTCTACATAAGAATTCTTAAATTGGTATTGAACATAAAGGCTACTATCGGACTTACAGACTTGATCTGGACTGTTTTCTCAATATTCAATTGCTCTTGTATATAAAACTCTTATATACATACGAGTGTCTATGAATTTGTTTCTCTAGTGTACCCAGACTAACACACTGGTCAAACAGAGACAGGGAGGAGCCCCAAGAATATGATCCTCAGTTAGCCTGCAGTCTGGAACTACACTCACTTTTGCTCTTGGACTATCAGCTGTTTCAGGTTCAAAGGACAGTGTTCATTCAAGGACAGAGGCCGGCAGGTTAGGAAAGAGGAGAAATGGGAAGAAGAGGGAAGACGTGGGACCAGCCATGCTACATTGAGGGTGTTACAGTAGATGAAAATTTGCTAAACGTAGAACAATGACCTGCTCTGTAAACCTTCATCTAATTCACAAGAAAAATTAAAAACCCAAACCCCAGAGTCATTAGTAATTAAGAAACTGCAAATCAAAACAAAAATGAGATACCACTTCCTATCAAGCATGATGGCTACTCCTAACGGTAGCATTTGAAATGGTGCTGCCTCGATGGCAGCTGTTGTGAAAACACCTCAGCAGGCTAGATGGCAGTGGGGGTTCAGTGGGAGATTCCCAACTCCCAGACAAGACATCTCCTAGGGTACAGGGACTTGGGTGATAAGATGAGTGCAGAACAGGCATCAGTGGAGCTTTCAGATCAAGATGGACTCGGAAGAAAGGCATGGTGCCTATTTGTGAACATCAGACCACAGAAGTCTAAGAATCACAATAGTCCATTTCATTTCTCAGTGTGAGGGTAACTATTGGTCACAATAAACTCAAAAAAAAAAAAAGCGAAAACAATACAATAAAACACAAAGAAAAGTGCCCTATAACTAATCTAGTGGCATTACATTAATGGCTTAATTGTAAATAATGTTAAGTGTGATAATTATACATTCTTATATAAACACAGTGTTAAACAGTGATCAACAGTATGACACATTGTTGAGAATGATAGTCATGCCAAGCTTAAGTGTGAGTCGAGCATAAGCACCAGGATAGTATTATGTTGGGCTGAATGATATGTAGAAAAATCTACAGAGTAATGAGAGGAAGAAGGAGTAGGCGACCAATTCAAAATTCAGTTATGAAGGGAAGGGTAGGTGGGGCATCTGGGCTTTCTCTGTCTTTCTCATCACCAATGGAAGTAATTTACCCTGGTAATTTTCTAATGCACAATTGTAATCAATACCCAGATACTCTCAATACAGAATTATAATCTCATTAGTCAGGTAGGAATGTTTTTGTTTGTGAGTAACAAGACACCTGGACAATGGGGGGGAATGTATCAGTTTATCCTCTCATGTAACAGGAGGTACAAAGTTCACACTTCAGAATGGGCCAGATGTTCTATGCAGTAAACGGTGCCCTAGGTATGGTTTTTCTGCCCGCTCTACCTCCATTACCACCTCCCACCCCCCACATCCTCTGTGTTAAGCTGGCTGCTATATGACCAGGAAGAAGACAGGAGAATTTTCTTAGGCTTTGCATCATTTACACAGGAAAGGATAACACTTGATGACTATTCTATCCTATTAGGAAGTCCATTGTCAAATTATTACAATGAGAAATGGGGCACTGATGGTTCAGTGGTAGAAGTCCAGCACTGGAGAGTTGCAGTCTTGGTCAAGGTACTGCATGCACACCCACCTGTCCACTAGTGGACCTTGCATGCTGTTATGCTGCTGAGCAGGTGTCAATGAAGCTTCCTGACTAAGAAAAGCTTAGCAATCTGCTTCCAAATATACAAAAGTGGCCGAGGAACTTCAGTAGTTAATTCTCCAAAATGATAACCAAATGTCCAATAAGCTCATAAAATGATCCTCAGTGTCACCTAGCGTCTGTGTGTTGCGCTTTCTCTCTCTCTCTCTCTCTCTCTCTTGCTCTGAATAGGAAGCTGCATATTTCTTCCGTGGGGCAGTTGGTGGTTTGCAACTGCTGACTGTGTGGTTTGCAGCTCAAGACCCTATATACACTACCAGGGCTTCCCACCAAGTCACTCACTACCGCTGAGTCAATGCCAACTCAGATTGAGCCTATAGGAGCGGGGAGCGCTGCCCCTGTGAGTTTCTAACACTGACTGTTCATGGGAGTAGAAAATCCAGCCTTTCTCCCTTGGAGCTGCTGGTGGGTTTGAACTGCTGGCCTTATGGATAGAAGTCTAATGTGTAACCACTATGCCAACGGGGCTTCTATCTAGTCCCTAGGGAATTGTAAATCAAAATGTCATGAGATACCACTTCACAGCCATGAAGATGGCTATTATTTCAAACTTGAAAAGAACGAATGTTTGTGGATACATAGAGAAACTGGAATTCTCTCGCAGTATGAGGGAGAGTATAAAATAATACAGAACTAAAATGCAAAGCAAACTCACTGCCATGGAATCGATGTCGACACCCACTGTGTAACTCGTTGGGACAGTTCTTCCGCAAGTGAAAGCTGAATTACCACGATCCACACATTGCACTCCTCCGTTGTCACTGAGGACCCATGGCATGCTCCTGTAAAAACTGCTGTCGCCAGACTCGGAGCCAGTTCAGACCCAGAGACACCTGACGGACAACAACGCAACCGTGGCCCTGCACCCTCCTCGCCATTGTGCGTCTGTTACGTCCGAGCCGCTGCCTCGTCCATCTGTCTTGTGGTGGGCCCTCCGCCTCTGTTGCCCCTCCACTTTCCCTTAAAGATTATAGCCCAGAAAGCTCCATGGAGCACTTCTTCTCCATTGAATGGTGTCACGCTCAGTCTGAACCAATTAGAGGGCATGGATAAGAGCAACAAATTAATCAACACAAACTGAACCTTGACTCAAAGGTTCATTAAGTACGATCATTAGTGAGCTAGAAAGAGATTGTCTGCTATTTTCAAATAGGGACATACTTGACCAGTGTTATCCATTCTACTGGACATCATGTTGTCTTTGAGTAGGAATAAAATCATGATGCAATTGAGAAAAAGAAAGAGATGAAGGAAACAAGGGAACTCTCCCAGTGAAATAAAAAGAAAAAAACAAAAACCAGGGAGTGGAATAAAAGTAAACAAATTCAAAACCAAAAGATAGTCTTTATGCTTAGAATGCCATTCCAGGAAAAATTTTCTACAATGACCATAGGTAGAAGAACAAGTTAAATCATCATCTTCTTAAAGAATAAAGTACTCGGGCTGAGCCCTGTTGATGTAAGTGGATGAGTGCAGGACTGTGGCCCGCGGGCTTGGCGGTTCAAATCCAGTGGTGGCTCTCAGGAGCAGGCTGAGTAGCTCCCACGACCAACCAGAGGGCAGTGAGGCCTCCCCACACACAAAAAGAATAGAACAAAGTATTCAAAGCTGAAGAATATGATCAAAGTAGTGGATCTGAAGAATTGTATCATTAGAAAATATATCAAAAAGGGAAAGATTTAAAATGGATACTTAGTGATTTTATAAAGCAAGACAGTGAAAAAAACCCCAAAAATTCCTAATTAAAAAATTGAGTTAACCACCATGCTGATCGATCAATACCCAAAGTGTAACCACTTGTCAAGCAAAAATTGCTACAATGCAGCCCAGCTCCAGAGTAGCAATGTCTGTCCATGCACTCCCAACCGGAACGGAACGGGGCACTAAGACCCTAACCATGACGCCCACCTTCTCAAAATGTAGATAAAATGTGATGTGCGGTTCACTTATTCTTGCAAATAATTCAAAATTAGCTGCTCTGTGGGAGATCATGCAGGGGACATGAAAAGCAGGCACATATCCCGACGCAAGTAATAGCCATGCCTGGAAGGTTTCCGCAGTCAAACTTGGGGACTCAGGGTACACTGGCTGGTGTGGCCGTGTTCGACCACCTTCAGTGGCTCACTTTTCACCCAGAATAGGGCCCAGACCCCCCAAGTTATCACCCTGGGGGGCCACCCCTACCTTAACAAACCCTGATAGCAGTACCAAATCTGCTGGTAATACAGGAGTGCTTCAGGACGTTGGTGGAGAAATCCCTAAGCTTCCATTCCATCCTTCCAGCAGCACTCTCCTTCCTCACTCCAAATGACCCCCTGCTAGGACAGGCCACCTCCGTGGCTCAAGCTCCCAGCTGACCCTGACTCCCTGCCCAAGTCCAAGTCCGCCCACCACTCACCCTGGCCTGGCCCTTGCGGAGTGGGGAGGAGAAAGGCTGGGGACTTGGTGCAGTCTCAGGCTGGGGGCCGACTTGCAGGGCGCTCAGAGGAAGCCGTGCCTTGTTCAGCGCTCCCCCCGGCCCCTCGGGGCCCCGGGCTCCGCTGGGACTGGACCGCGACGACCCCGGGCTGGAAGGCGCCGCAGGGCACCCCGAGGAGCGGCCCACCCGGCGGCCCCTTCCCGCCGCCGGCCTCCCTCCAGGCTGCCCAAGCTCCCGCCCCTGCCAGGCAGCGCAGCGCGGGCAGCAGACCCGAGCGCACACTTACGGAAGGAACCCCGCCGGACATGGACCTCGCCCGCCGTCCGTTCGGGCTGTGCCGGACTCGGACTCTGCAACTTCGGGCCCTGGACGGGCGCCGGGCGCCCTGGGCCCCAACGGGGAGCGCTTGCCGCTCTGAGCCTGCGCCTGCTCCGCGGCGGCCCGCCTCCACGATGACGTCTGGCCGCTCCGCCTGAGCGGGGTGCGCCGGCAGCAAGGAGGCTCCCACGCCCGCCCCTGTGGACGGAACGGGCCGCGGAGGTTCCAAACAGCCAATCTCGTCATGGTGATGGAAAGGGGTCAAAGCAGACTCAGCCCGTCGGGGACAACTGGACATTCCCGCACAGAGGAGGGCTGCACAGAAAAGCCACATCCTGGGGGCAGTTTAACACCCGGAAAACACACCACACTCTTCGAGTTCTTTCATCCTTCCTTCCCCCCACCATTTTGATCTCAATCCTACCTACTCCCCCCATCCCTTCAGAACAGTGTCCCTATTGACAAGAGCTTTCAATATACGGAATTCAGGCCCCTGAATAACTAAAATGGGCATAATGATTCAGGGGGGTAGAGGAGGGGAGGGGGAAGTAAAGGGTGAAAGGGGACTCGGACAGGAATGATGGTGGAATAACCCCCCTTGAGGGTAACAAATCCCAAGATAGTAGTAGGTGAAGGGACAGAGTGGGCAGTGTAAGATATGTATAATTAATACGATATAATATATTAAGGGTGTGGGGGAGGGAGAGAGAAAAAAGGAACTGATTATCAAAGGGCTCAAGCTGAAAGACAATGTTTAGAAATTGTTGAAGACAGCAATTGTACATGTCCGCTTGATATAATGGATGCACGGATTGTTATAATATATGTAAGGATGCCCAATAGAATGATTTTTCAATTTTTTAAAATACTTTTATTGCGGGCTTTTACATCTCACCACTATCCACACATTCATCCAGTGTGTCAAAAATATTTGCGTACATAAAATGATTTACTTTTAAATAAGTAAAACTGCCTACAAATTTGAAGCTGGAAAATTGCTGGAATTTACAAACATTTTATCTATATACCATTTTAGGATTTTGGTATGCACATTAAGAATTGTGTACTCCTAAAGTGACTGCCCTACGAGGCCTCAGACAGACCCTGTTTCCCTGTCGCTTTGGAGTTGAGATCTTCCCCCCTCCCCTTAGTTCCTTCCTGTATTCCAAACATTAGTGCAAATAAACATTTTTACACGATAAAAAAGAATTGTGTACACCCAAAATTGTGTACAGATTGTCCACAATATCTTGATATTGATTTCAAAACAGCCAAGAAAATGCCAGTTACAAAAAGGAAAGTACCGAGGACTGCCAAAGGAGGCAACAAATATGTCTTGGAAGAAGTACAGCCAGCATGCCCCTTCGAAAGAAGCACAGCTAGACTTCTTCCATTCTCTGGACATGGCAGGAAAGCCAACTCCCTAGAAGAGGGCATTGTGATTCGTCGAGTGGAGAGACAGACCCTCCAGGAGACGACTGACACTGTGGCTACAAAGGGTTCAGGCAGGGGAACAAGTGTGAGGGCAGGGCAGGACTGGGCAGTGTCCAAAATGAAGGTCTTGTGAGGAGAGTTCCCCATTAAAAAGTCATCTCTGTGAAACTAAACAGTGAACTCTTACTTAAAAACTGAGAAGGGCTGAGCCCCGGTGGCGTAGTGGTTGTGTGCGGGACTGCGGCCCACTGGGATGGAGGTTCAATTCCAGCTCCAGGGAGCAAAGGCTGGGCCTCCTACTCCCATCACCTGAGGGCAGTGATGCCTTAAAAAAAAACAAAAACTGAGAAGGACTAAGAGTCAGGGAAATTAGACTAATGGAAGGGAACAACTCAAACAGAAATACTGAGGTGCTCAGGGAGTGACCATGGCAAATGTACCCAACAACACTGAACATGCTGTGTCGGAATCGTGGAATAGGAACGTACGTTTTCATGTAAGCCTTCACGGAAATAAAATATCCTTAAAAAGACAGAAAAGACTTGAGAGACATTGGGTGTCAAAGCGGTAATATAACGGCAGTAATAATTGTAACAAAAATAAATTTCTCAACTGCAGATGGGAATAACTTCCCGCCAGGAAGTAGATTACAGGAAGTAGGTGGGACACAGTGAGAGGCCATGAAAGCAGGCAAGCTGACAAGGTTTAGTATCGGGGATCGAAATCCCTTTGGTTTGTGCTGTATGTGAAGCGCTGATGACACCTTGTTGCTTTGTTCTCATAGCGACCGACCGCGTGCGCAACAGGAGGAAACACTGCCCACGCCAGCACCGTCCTCCTCACCGTGGCTGTGCGTGAGACCCTTGTAGCAATGGTGTCAGTGCAACTCACTGGTGTTGCCCTCTTTCTCCGTGCACTCAATGGCTCACAGCACGAAGGAACTGCACTTTTCTTTTCTTTTTTTTTTTTGGCCTCACTGCCCTGATGGTGCCCAGCCTTGCTCCTGGAGAGCTGCTGCTGGATTTGACCCTCCAACCCAGTGGGCTGCAGTCCTGCGCACAACCACTACGCCACCGGGGCTCAGCCCGAACTGCACTTTTCAAAAAGAAAATTTCACTAAATCATATGAGAACCTCTTGGTTTGCATTCAATTTGGCTTAATTAAGAAAGGCTTATGTGTATAAAGTTTTAATACATGGATCTTAGAAATTTACATTCATATTTACTAGAGCGAACATTACAAGGGCAAAGTACCACACAATCCTCGTGTCTATTAGTCAAAACAAATTTTGGAATAAGTCAGATTTAACCTTCTTACGTAACGTTACGTGGTTTTGCTTACTTACTGCCATTGAGCCCATGCCAACTCACGGGGACCCTGTAAGTCAGGGCAGAAGGGCCCCTGTGGGGTTCCAAGACTAGCTCTCTCCGGGCATAGAAAACCTCCCCAGAAGCTGCATGTGTTCTGACTCCTGAAACACAGTCCAGTCCTTGTTTGAGCCCCCTGCGCCAGCCTCTGTGCCACCCCACCTCATCGAGGGCCTTCCCCTTTTCTTGGCCCCTTTACGTGGCCAAGTGTGATGATGACCTTTTCTAGGGTCTGGCCTCCTCTGATAACATGCACAAGCTACGTGCGAGGAGTCTCCCAACCTTGCTTCTCAGGAACACTCCCTGACTTCTTCCAAGACAGATCTGTTTGTGTTTTTGGCAGTTCATTACTTGGTCTTTTTTTTTCTTTGCCCCAAAACAGCTGGGGAAGTTAAACTACTCACTTTACAATTAATTGCTTTGGCTTTCATCACTCTCTCACCAGGGGTCCTAAGTGGCATGGTACTAATAAAAACATTCCACATTGCAGGAACTTTAAGTAAAACTTATTTCTAAAACAATATGACATTCGATCTCCGAGTGCCCGAGAGGCCCACCCTGCTCACACCTAACGCAGGCTGGCTTTGAGCCGTTGCCCAGACCTAAGACCTCCTGTACTCATTCTACCCTCAGTGTGGCTCGATGCAATGCGCACAGCCAATCATCTCTTCTGCTGTCTTAGCTGAAGAAAAAACGAATCCAATAATGTATCTCTTTTAGTAACCTACGGGGTACACCCACCAATAGGGCCATAAACCAAAATGAGAGAAGCTATCTTTGAATGATTATGTTTAGGGCGATTTCATGATCACTTTCTGTTCATGTTTTTCAGTATTTATAAGGTACAATGAGCATATATCAATTCTACTTTATTACGATTCTGTAATAAAATGTATGATGTCCCCTCTCTGAAGAGGCTGAGGGCACAACAAGCGGACTGCTCACCTACTAGCCACCAGGCTGCCTGTTGGGACTCACACAGAGGCACCTCAGAAGACAAGGCGAGCAATTTGCTTCTGGGAGGTCGCAGCCTGGAAAGCGCTGTGGAGGGAGCCGTTCTGTTCTGCATCTGTGGAGTCAAGCTGAGTCAAAATGGACTCAATTGCAACTGACAACAGCAACAGAGAAAAGAGTGCTTGCTTTTGTCTTAGTTTCTGAGTGGTAACCTCTAACAGCTTGGACTATCCAGTTACAGAGCTGTCTTGGGTTTGTGTGGGCCCTTCGGTCCACACCGGATAGTTTAAACTAAAGAGGTGACTGTGTCAGTCTGGGTAGACTAGAGGCACAAATTTCATAGACACGCATATGAATATAAAGAAAGGGTTTATATACAAAAGGAATGGAACACTGAAAAAGCATCCCAACCCAGTCCAGTTCAAAGTCATAAGTCTGATACTAGCCCATATGCCCGATACCAGTCTATAATGTCTCCTTCCGACTCACGAAGTCACAGGACAGTGGGTGCAGCGTCCCGGCGCTGGCAGGGGTCTCCCCATGGCTCCTTGCTTCCAGGGCTCAGGGTCTATCAACAGCATAGTGGTGGCAGAAGCAACTCATCGCTGGCAGGGTTCCCCACATGGTCTCTCCAGCTTCAGAGGTCTGGCTCCATCAGGCCCAAGCCGTGTGGCTTCTCCTCTGACTCCTTCAGCTTCTCGGATGCTACCATCTTGTCGTGTCCATGATTAATCGTCTCTGAAACTAACTCTCAACAACTGGGGAGATAGCTTCTCATCTTCATGAGGGAAATATCACGAGATTTCCCAGAAGTCTCAGGAGAAAGCCATGCCCACACGGAGGCCTCATTGGCTACACAATGGCTGTCCCCAGATTAACAGGCTAGACTCCACCCCTACATTTCAATCATAAAATTAACATAAGCACATGACCACCACAGAGACAAAAGTGGAAGCTGGCCATGCCAGGAAGAACAATCATGTGATTAGAGTTTGAAACATCTGCTGATAGTAGGCAAATATGAATAGGTAAATAAGGCCCACTACAAGGGGATCAGGAAATTATCAAATGAGGACCGCTGGTAAAACCCTTAACCTATACTGATTTCTAATCCCTAAATACCCAGTACTCTGACTTTTTACACATAAACCCTTTAGCCCCTAAACCCCCAAACCCTTAACAGTAAGTCTACTCTTAACCCTAATCTAACCTGCACCCAGAGGATAACCCCTCATCCCGTAAACCTTGAAAACTAACTCTCAAACTCTGACCCTTTACCCTTAATTCTCCAATCAAGGTCCTCAATTCTAATCCTCTAACACTTGAACCATAACCATCTAAACTTCACTAAAACCTTAACCAATAAACCCTAACATGAATCTTCACCCAAACCCTTTAAACCTAATTCTAACCCTAATCTTGAACCTAACATTTGAACCAGAACCAGAACTCAAATGCTAACCCTCGACCCTAATTATCTCTTGAACCCTAGCCTTCTAACCCTGACCCTTGAACTATAACCCTTCCCCTATGCAGAATCCTTTCACCTTATCCCTAGCCCTTTAATCCTAGCTATAATCCTTTACCCCTAACCTTTTAATCCTAACTCTAACCCTCAGGGAAAAAACTGCTTAACAATATTTATATAGAACCCAAGGGGAGCATGCACCCAGGACTATGTTGATATGTATTTTTTAATCCATCCTTGGTGATGCAGGCCCTGTGCGATATGACTCTGTCCCCGAGGCACACATGAAAGAGCGGATGTGCACATCCCACGGTGCTGGCTGGGCGTTACCTCCATCTCACTTGTAGGAGATGTAAGGAACTGACAGTCCTCCCTTGGACTTAACGCTGAAATGTCCTCGCATGAGAAGAAGCAGGTGACTACTATCCCAAGCTGATGGAGTTGGTGGTCATTGGACTTGGGTTCAAATCTCTTGCTTTGAGGCTACCCAATGAATGGTAGCCTGGGACTATGAAATATTTACTATTTTAATGCTCCCCTTACTCTCTGACACCGTTAGTCTGGAAGGCATAGTTCTGCCTCTGTGAATAAGGGTTATTGAACATTTCATTCGGTCACTGACCCCCACTATTCATGTAAATAGTGTCCAGCTACTTCAGAGTTTAACCTGCAGAAGTCAAAAATTCTTATTTTGGTAAGAAAAGCCATTCATCCTTTTCTTTTCACATCATTTCCTTTTAAATTCTATACAATTGGCTAAATTGATGACGTTTTCAATAGGCTTATGTCCAGAGGATGATTTATAATGCTATCATGAAATGATGATGATGTCTCTTTAGTGAACCAGAGACATATATAAACTGTAAATGGATTTTGTGCTCACCCTTAATTACAATCCCAGTCAAAAAGCAACTCCTATGATGTGGCACTACTCAGTACTCACCCTCAGGAAGAAGCCGCTGAAGATACGCTGACAGTCACAAAGTGTGCTGAGGAAACCAGATGGTGCCTGGTGTGGCTGTCACTTACTCTGGTGTCGATTTGAGGATTGAGGGTACAGGGGTGGAATCTAGCCTGTCAATCAGGAAACAGCCAATGAGACCTCTATGTGGGCATGGCCTTCCTCTCTGAGAATTCTGGTAATTCTCGGATATCTGGTCATTCCTTCTTGGAAGCAGGGGACACTGTCTCTCTCAGCTCACTCCCTTCGAGACTAACCACTGACAACACTCCCTGCCCGAGAGACTCGACGGACGAGGCTGGCTCCCTGCGAGACCTCCCTGAAGAGAAGCCACACGGACCTACCCTAATGCAGCCAGAAACCTGGACCTGGAGAAACCACATGGAGACCCTGCCAGTGCTGAGATGCTGCTGACACCACCACTGGATCCAAGGACTTTCTACCCACTGGTTGGTAATCGTTCTGCATTTGGTGTCATTGCAGGTGTTTCGTGAATCTAAAGAGGAATTTGTAGGTTGCTATTGGGCATGTGGACTAATATTGGACTTATAGACTTGATCTGACTGGGCTGGGATGTTTTCTTAATGTAGTTACCCTTTATATAAAACTCATACACATGTATGTTTATGAATTTTATTCTCTAGCCTACCTGGACTAACACAACCTGGTTATCAGAAAGAACACATCCAGGGTCTTAAACAATGTTTCTCCTTTTTTTGAGGGGGACCATCACTGCCCTCTGGTGGTGGGAGTAGGAGGCCCAGCCTTTGCTCCTGTGGAGCCGCTGCTGGAATTGAACCTCCATCCCGGTGGGCCGCAGTACCACGCACAACCACTATGCCACCGGGGGCTCAATCAATGTTTCTCCTTTTTTAAAAAAAGTTTTATTGGAGCAAAATCCATATCTCATACGATTCAATTGTTCAATCATATCAGTTGTACAATCAGTCAGTTACCACAATCAATTTTAGTTTCTTTTTGGGGGGAGAGGGGCATCACTGCCCTCTGGTGGAGAGCTGCTGCTAGATTTGAAATGCCAAGCCAGTGGGCCACAGTCCGACTGTGGGACTCAGCCCCTAGTTTCTTTTTTGTGCCCCTTGTTACTAGCTCTCCATTTCCTCCCAAACTCCCCACCATACCTACATGAACCTACCAACCCAGTTACTGTCTCTGATTTAGAGTCAAGCGCCCTGGATTTCCTTTGTTGAAGGCGAACACCATGAGGATGTCAGACATGCCCATGAGGGACACAGACCAATAGCGATTAAGTTAGCTCCGAGAATACTCAAACAGCAGAGTGAACTAAGTCCACTAGCGTATTAAAAGGATTGCACACGCTCGTGAAGGGTGACTTACCCCAGGAGACTCAGGGTAAAGTAAGAAAATTAAACATGTAGAGCCACACTTGCGTGGGAGCGAGTTCAGGTCTGGGAATATATAGGTCATTGCTGCTTTCAGGACCTGGGTTACTTTGCAGTAATTTGTGTTTAACTTTCGTCACCAGCGAATAAAAAGATCCCAAGACTATTTTAAATGCACAGGTCCTACTACACATCAGTCTCAGACCGAATTAACCTGCTATTGCTTTCAATGATCAGTAAAGTGGACGGTTGCTATTTGATACCCTTGATTTGGTTCTGACTTGCGTGACTCTATGTACAATGAAAATAAACCGAACCGCACCACCCTCTTAATCATTGCTACATACGGCCAGAGAGTCCTTCTATCTCCTTGGGAATCTTTCAGACAAGGGTTGGACAAATCTAGAAGTTCGCTCCCACCAGCCCGTCCCTGGGAGCAAGTTGAGGCTATCTACCCCATTAGGACTTCCAGCCCTGGGCACCTGCTGTGGGCCTGGGAACCAAGTCCAAGGACAGCAGCAGTTGGGTCTATGAATGAATCCAAGGCTAAGCCTCCATCCAATACAGACCCAGTCTAGAAAGACGGACTGTGGAATGCGCCTCCTTCCCTCAGGTCAGAAGAACTTCTCGGCATCTGCAGGGTGCTAGGCCCCAGGGAACACAGAGCAAACTCACGTCTGGAAGCAAAAGGCGACCAGAATCAAATGGGAACTCCCTGGGACCCTAGCTGCAGTCAAACCTGTGCGTTCCAGGGGCACTGGCCCAGAGTGGGCAACAGCCTTCAGCGTCTCCCTTTCACCAGATTAAGGTCCACACTCCCCTCAGGTCATCGCTCTCTGGACGCCAGCCCTCACCATCCA
>PVJH01020336.1:0-40912 GCA_004026705.1 Nesogale talazaci | reverse complement strand
ATGCAGCTGCCAATGGAGGAAGCAGAAAGGTGAATCAAGAAATTGGAAAACTGAATGTCAATGGAGGCAAATTCTTAGAGAAACAAGGTTTATAGGAAACCAACTGAGCATCTCATGTCCCAGGGCCAAGAGGACAACTGCAGTAGTTATATAATTTTGTGTCAACTTGAAGATATAAAAGTACAAGAGTGAAATCTAGTCTGTCAATCAGGTCACAGTCTGATGGTGCCTCCTTGTGAATCCGAAGTAGGATTTATGGACTAGTATTAGACTCATGAATTTGACTTGGACTGGGCAGGAATATTTTACTGATATATAAAGCTTCTTAGCATAAAGATCTTTCTTACACATATATGAATATCACTGCTTTTGTTTCTCTAGTCAACCCAGCCTAACACAGCTACGACCAACCTCAGAGGCAGACATGTAACTCAGGAAATCAGTGAGCGAATAAGTGAAAAAAAGTAATTACTAGGCCCTTAGCCTTGAAAAAGACCACATTCCTGGCAAGATACAAGATCAACAAACAGAATTGGAAACAACCTAAATTTCCATCAATAGATGAATGGAACACTACACATCCTGAAAATAGGGAAGAAGCCATGAGGAACCTCATTTCATGGAAGGAATTAGAGAATAATATGTTGAATGAAATAAGTCAAGCACAAAAGGACAAGTCCAACATGAGTCCACTTAGTTAAGTTCTAAGGACAAATCAGGCATAGGGGGAAATGTGCTATATCCTCATTCTGGACTGAGCACCAGATCCTCTGGCGAGAGACAGAATACATACAATGAATATGCATCATCAAGAAAGAAAAGGAGGGTGGAAAATTAAAAAGAGGCAGATACTAATGGTGCAGAAAGACATTCCTCCACCACCCCTGCCACAGATGCCTTGACAGACCACAGAGGTAAGGGGAAGAAAAATGATGGAAATGGGGCCACAGAGCACTAATCCATGCAAGGGGATGAGAATTTTTGTGCCTCAACAGGAAAGAGAGAGAAACCATCACTGCCATCCTGCAGTATGGCAATTCCTTTTTGGAGTAGCTTGTCCACAGATAGGACTGCAGGGCTGACCCCAGCTCAATTCATGAAACTCCCTACTTAGATAACGGTGCTTTACAGGACCACACTGAAGATACTGTGAAGGCAGAGCAGCTGGAATGAACAGCCCACATGGGTGCAAACCATGAGGGGAGTGAAACAGATGAGCAATGGGAGCAAAGACATGAAGTCTCTGAGGAATCTTGAGAGTAGAAAACTGACGCAGGGGACCACACTTGGCACCCCAGGCTCTCACGAAAAGTTAAAGCTATCACTGGGGTGGAGTGTGGAACACTAGACTGCTCTGGCTTTGACAGCAGGTAGAGCAACAGGGTTTTGTAGAAGGCATACCCTTCAGACATGAATGCTGAAGACCAGAAGAGTGTAAGTACTATTGGGAAAGTGGACCCTGGGAGATGTATCACCCAGAGGTCAATGGACCAATGAATCCTTTCAGAACCTGCTCATTCATCTACTCAGGGCCAGGGTAAAAGTTAGACATACAATTATTAGCATGGGCCCTGGTTGTTTTGTTTTTATTTTCTTTCTCTTTTTGTGTATATTTCTATAATGGGCAGGTTAATCAATCCTAAGGAGATGGCAATGGGACTAAAGGTTGGGTAGGGAGACATAAAAGAGGAGAAAGTTGAGGGGAGGGGAGCTTGTGCAACAGGGACAGGAGGAAAACAAGAGATCTAAGAGTGATGGTGAGGAGGACATAGTGTTCCCAGTCTCAGACCAACTGAAAGATATCTGAGAGGAATTACTGAGAGAAGAATGATGGATAAATATGCTGGGGGGGGAATCAGGAAAGAAAAAGAAATAGAGGAAAGGACAAAAAACATAAAAACGAGATATGTAGGTATAAATATAGATATGTATATATGCAGATATAGAAAGTTAGGAGTGTGTGTGTGTATATAAACACAAGAAGGAAACAGATGCAATGGGACTCTACATTAATCTTACTTCAATACAAGAACAATTTCTTCTAATAATGTGGCAATGTATAATATTCACCCTCTCAACATGATCATTGATGACAAAATGGGTGCATAAGCAAATGTGGTGGAGAAAACTGATGGTGTCCGGCTATTAAAAGACATAGTGTCTGGGGTATTAAAGTTTTAATGTTAAGCAGTGGTCATCTTAGCAGAAAAGCAACAAAGGACACATGGAAAAGCACACCAGTTTATGTGATCAAGAATCTACACTCCTGAGGAGGCATCATCAGGTTGTGACCTGATGGATAAGTTGGGCTCCACTCTTACTTAGACACAAGTACTATCACTGAGATAGATAAGGATATTCCATTTACTAACAAATTTTCCCAAATCCAAAGCCAGAAGGCATTATAGACCATTTCTACAGTGTAAACAACAAATATAATGTAAGCAGAGTTTCCTATCTGGAATAACATTTCACTTTGAGTGATTTACTATTATCTCATCTGAAAATAAACCCATAATTATTTATTTTGCTATTATTATGATTATGGCTCTCTACATGAAAAGTATAGTCAAGATATTTATAAAAGTTACTTCCCTTTAATTATAATTTTATATAATCTTATTATACCCAGTAATGAAAATAGTTTCATCTAAAAATACAGTCCAATAGACATAGGAGTTATTTAAATGGTAAAGCACTTTAAACTTTTCCCAAGAAATCATTTCAACATTTAATAAGTATTTCTGAATTTTAGGAATTCTACTCAGTTAATCAGAGTATGAAAAAATGGTGCTGGCCTTGATTTGATATCTCCCATTTCATTTTAATATCCCTTGCCAGTTTGAAACATCAGCATTTTACTCATGCTAATCCAAGGGCATTCTAAGGTTGATTGACACACTAAGATTTGATTTTGACTCGATTGAGTCTATCTTTGCAATTGTGCCTTTCTGCTGATCCAATCGTACATGTCAGAAAATATTTTCATAGGAAGAGGAAATTAGAATGGCTGACTAGAAAAGAGCTTTGCAAGTGTTTAAAAAGATTATATTAACCAAAAAGTCAAACCTTTTGAAAATAGATGGTGGTGGTCCTGAGCCAGGGTGTAATGCAAATAGAACCTCTATGTGTAACTCAATTTATTGCTTCTGAATTTTACCTAATCTGAAAAAACAAACTTGATTTTCAAGGGTGGCAAGTGGGTGTTGAGACAAGATACAAAGATTTTAAACATCTCATACCTGAAGAAACCAGAGGTTATACAGTAAAGAAGGAGGGCTACATAAGAACACATCAACACAGGCTTTTCAAATGATTTTTTTTAAGCTTGTAATTGCTGACTTCACAGTGGCGCAGTGTAAATGCCTAACAAATACATTGCAAACAAAAGAGAATGAGGTCTGTGTTTGACAAATGCGTGCCCTTGAGAGGCATCCGTAGGAGATAAAAGCAGCCCCAGAGTAAGTGAGCCCTCAGCATTATGGAGACCAACATGTGTAATTAGTCACAGCCAAGAGCTGTCAGCACCAGTTTAACTGGTGTCTTTGTGACACACAGATTCTATAATTGGTGCCCTTTAAACAGACACATAAAAACGTACATCCATCAGTTACAGGAAACTATCTTTTTCTTTACTTTTCTTTTTTGTTTTAAAATAATTTTATTGGGGACATGTACAACTCTTATTACAATCCATATATCCATTCATTGTGCCAAGCACATTTATTTCCATCTATTTGAGCCCTTGGTATCAGCTTTTCACTTCCCCCCTCCAACCCTCTCCCTACCTAATAAACCCTTGATAGTTTATGAATTGTTATTGTTTTTTCATGTCTTACACTGACTGATGTCTCTCTTCATCTACATTTCTGTTGTTCATCTCCCAGGGAGGGAGTTATATATAGCTGATTGTGAACAGTTCCCCCTTTCTCCCCTCAATTTCCCTTTCCCCTCCTGATATGACTAGTGTCAATATTGGTCTAGAGGGGTTTATCATTCATGGAATCCCTGTGATCCCAGCTCTTATCTGTCCCCATATACATGCTCTGGTTTAACTGGATTTATAGAATTGGGGTCATGATAGTGGTGAGGAAGGAAGCACTAAAGAACTAGAGGAAAGTTGTGTGTTTAGTTAGTACTATACTGCATCCTGACTGCTCATCTGTAAGGGAATGTCCAACTGCCTACAGATGGATTTGGGGCCTCAATTCCACACTCCCCCTCATTCACAGTGATAGGATTTTTTGTTCTGGATCTTTGATGTCTGATACCTGATCCTGTCGACACCTCATGACCACATAGGCTAAGGAGCTTCTTCCATATGGGCTTTGTTACATCTCAGTTAGATGGATGCTTGTTTATCTTTAGACTTTTAAGATCCCAGATGCTATACCTTTTGGTAGCCTGGCACCATCATCTTCCTTCAACATATTTTCTTATGTACCTACTTTGTCTTCAGAGATTGTGTGAGGAAGATGAGCATCATAGAATACCAGGTTTATAGAACAAAGAGTTCTTAAGTTGAGGGAGTACTTGAGTAGAGGCCCTATGTCCATCTCCTATCCTAATACTAAACCTATAAATATATGTGTACAAATCGATTCCCCATTGTCCTTTGTAAATGGAGTAATATAAGCACGTGCCTGATTTAAACTTTTATAAATGCCCTTTGCCTCCTAGTTCCTTCCTCTACTTCCTTTTACTTTCCTCTTGTCCTACTATCATGTTCAGCCTTCATTTGGATGTCAGTAATTCCTCTCACTTACATTGCCCTTGATAAAACCCTACCAGGGCTCCTACACCAGTGGTTCTCAAACTTCCTAATGCCAAAGTCCTTTCATACAGTTCTTCATGTTGTGGTGACCCCCCCAACCATAAAATTATGTTTGTTACTACTTCATAACTGTTATTTTGCTAAGTTTTTGAATCAGGTAACACCTGATTGAGAACCTCTGTCCTACACATTCCTTGCCCTTGATTTTACATCATTTGTTGTTCCCTTGCCCCTGGATTTGTTAACACCCATGTCTTTGCCCTGCCTTTCCTTCTCTGTTTTCCCAGAACCACCTGTCCCATTGTTTTCTCCTCCAGATTGTTTATCCTGCCTATCTTATCTAAGTAGACATGCAAAGATAATGTGCACAAAAATAAGACAGAGCAAAACAAAACAACAAAACCCAAGGACAAAAATGAGAAATCTATAAATAGTTCAAGCTCTGTTTGTTCACCTTCAGGGGTCTTACCCTGTTGCGTCTGATAGAGTATCAAACCCTGGCCTCACAGACTCTTTTCAGTCTTCCCTGGCGAATTTTTTGCCTTGTTTCACTTGCTTTACTGTTGTTTTTCTTTAGTGTTTCCTCTCTGTGTGGTGGGATCAAATCAGGCAAAATACCCACACTGTGGCTCCAGTGTTGTCTCCCATAGCTCTAGGGATCAGTGAGGGACATCATTTCTCCTGCTGGGGCTAGCCTAATGGTTCTTTCTGTACATTGGCTGTTCTGAGCAGGAATATGGTCCTCAGCACTTGACGGGTCAGGACATGTGTAGTGTAGATAAACAAGTAGTGATTTCTCAAGGATATAGAAAAAGGCAAGGTTAAATTTATGTTCTTCAAAGAAACAATGTCATTCATGGTCCCCCTAGGACATAGTCATCTAATATGAATAGGTTAGTGTCGGATCACTATACAAATGTGTCTATTTCTTACTATTTTTATACTATCTGTTAAATGGCTATTATTACTTCAAAAATTATTAATCATTGCTATTAGTTTCATACATGCTATACTAAGTAAATAATATGAGCTAAACATGCTACATTTATAAGCATTTTCAAACAACTAGTCTCGCAACAGTCTTAATTGCCTTTAACATAAAAAGTTTTCCTAATAAGTTTATAAAATTAAACTAAATCACTGTCATCTAGTCAATTCCACCTCATAGTAACATAAAGTTTCTGATACTGGAAATTTTCAAAATATACCACAAAATTATATCTATTAACCAACAACTTCAAAAAAAATGAAATTTCCCCTAGTGTTTGTTAGGTAAAAGAGAACTTGAATAATAACATTCTATGGACTAGTGTTGAGATATAAAATTTCAAATCTTGTTCAGTCAGCACATGAAAAACTGACTTATTATCATTTTTATCCAGAAGCATTTTGTCCCACATTCTATTCAAGAAAGTGATTTTACGTCAACTGACTAATGTTTCTGTCAGTCCCATGACAAAGGTTCTGTTCATCATCTTTCCATTCCTCGTCTTTCCCACATTGAATTCATAGTGACAATTGTTCTCTTCATTTATCAGGTTTAAAAAGAGGCCTTTCCCTTAACTCTGAGATATTTTAATAACTGATTTAAAAGTCTTGAGGCAAGAAACAATTTTAGTCTGAAATTTAATTTTTTAAACCACACAAATGGCTGCAGTCAATTTTTTTCCTATACAGCTTTTGGCAATATAATTTCAGAATCCTTACTCTTCAAATTTTGGGGGCCCAATTCTGGATTATTCCAATAACTACTTTTAGCCAAAAGAATGTGCCTTATCTTTTTTGGAATATTTCTGAATTCAAACTGCAAGAGATCTTCATACTTCTGCTCTCTCTCCCGATATACTCTGAGGAGCCATCTAAGTAAGCCAGCAGTATCCTATGAGATGGGGAGATAAACATGACTCAAGTATCTTCATTCACACAGGTGATATCCATTACACTCCCAGAATCAGATACACCTTGGCAGACTGCAATTGACTGCAAAAAACCAGCTTGGGCTAAAGGAATAGCTCTCTGAGCCTACTCTAAACTTCTTAACAATGAACTATATGCTAACTAAATATTCACTTTTTTAAATCACTGAGTGTCTGAGAATAGTTACGCAATCATTGATAATATAAACTCTCTGTGGAGGAATTTCAAGTAAGATGGAGGACTAAGCCGATAAGCTACACATGCCCTCGACTGCAAAGATATAAGAGATGAAATGTAAAAGATACAGATGATACCTGAACTTCAGAAAGAAGAATAGAAAAGTAGATTATATATCAGCTAGGGAAGAGGCTGGACCAAATCAGTAAGGAGGAGAAAGACTCATGAATTATTGGCTAGCCTGACATGGCATGGCCATATGGACCTTTCACAAAAAGCACTCAGTCTGGCCACAAGAAAGGCAGGATCCTTCATTGCTTCCCACAACCTCCCACAATTAGTGGCTGGTGATGCTCCCCTCTCAGGTCGCCCCTGCTCTGCGTGAGGTCACATTTGAGTCCTCATGAATCAGCCCCATTTACACATCTTGAAGTACATGAGCTCTGCTTCATTAAACCAACAGGACACACGGTATTGGGTCCTTGTTTACTTTACCTGGAGGGGCAAGAACTCCTTCCGTAATTAGTCACTGACCCCAGCTGCCCTCTGGTACTGAAAGAATTGCTTCTGGAACAAGAAACCTGTCCTCAGCTACCATCTGAGATGGCACCATCTACGTCCAGGTAAGGTGCCCTAACCCCAGATAGCATGGTCAGAAGGGATTCCACATGAGATATTTGTTGCACCCCCCTCATCCAACTTCACCCTCCGTTCTCCTTGGTTGTCAAGAGTAGCCGGTTCTTACTAGGTACCCTGTCCCTGAGAATTTTCTTCTTTATTTGGCTATTTAAGTGTTTTTCTTTTTCTTTCTTTCCTTGTGTGATTTATCGTTTCTGTCTCTGCTTGGTTTACTTTTATTTTCTATTGTTCCTTTTTTCCTTTTATTTTTGCTTACTTTTTTTCTTTTACTCTTCCATTGCTTTCATTTTTGTGGTCATTTTAAAATTTTAGTTATTAAAGTATTTTACCTTGTTGTTGCATTCTTTCTTTACCCTAATTCGCTTTTGTTTATTTATTCTTAACTTTCTTTACAATTGTTTGATTTTTTTCCTTGTTGTTTTTTTTTTTCCCACCCAATGGGATACGTAAAGTTCCCATACAACTAAGTCACACATACACCACATACAGCTGAACCTACTGGATGAGGACTGCTATTCACTTTTGTCTTGCACGATCATGATTAGATAGCAGCCAATATAAATGAACTCATGCTCAGGTTTGCTCCACAGACAGAAAAAGAGCTACGCTCACATTCATCTTCTCTTTCATGCCCACTAGGTAATAGACAGGGAGTGCCTACGAATGTGTACCATATGCTCAGCAATTAAATGCAAATGAAACAATTCCACAATGTCTTTAAAACAAAAGGCAATTTCAGCACACACACACACACGGCAGCGGCAGCATGGCTCAAACAAGTCACCAAAGCCAGGGCCAGCAGATCTTTCTGAGGAAGAAATGGCATCGAAACTACCTAGTCGGGAACTCAAAGGAAGGACACTTGGGTATGTTTGATGGACAGAGAGAAAAATTGAGAAAACTGCAGACAAAAGCATGGGAAACACATAAAGCACCATAGATGAGTTCAGGAAAACACTGCCTGCCCCAAGAAACAATAAAATAAATTAAAAATTAGTGACTATGTAAGAATACAGAAAGTTTTCAAGAAGAATACAGAAAATTAACAATTTCAGCAGCAGACAATACATGGAAAGGTCAAAGGATAGAAGTGAACTATTGGTAGATAGAACTAGTGAGATTGAGGGGGGGAATCTCTCAATATTAATATGATGGAGGAAAAAAGCCAAACCATCAAAAGGAATATCTTTAGTGTGACCAAAGTAACTGAGTAAGAAAAAATATACAACCAAAAAAAAAAAAAACAAGAAAAATATTATTAAAACGTTTTTTAAAGAAAACACCTACTATTTTGAAGGCAAAAAGATATACATTCAGGAAATGTAACAAATTCCAAATGAGAGCGATCCCGAAAGAAAACCACCATTACATATCATAATCAAATATTCCAAAACAAAGGACAAGGGGAAAATCCTAAGATCAGCTCAAGATAAATGAAAGGAGAACAATAGGAACCTACAGTTCTGAAAAAAAGAGAATGAGATAACAATAGATAATGAAGACAATTACATAGTTAAAAAAGGAATAGTGTGGTTGTAGATCTTCCAAATGGAGAGAAAGTGAAATAGAAGAATGAGTGAGGTAGGGACTATACTGGTAGAAGTGCAAGAGGTAATTGAAATAGACGTAAATGCTATTGCATACAAAACTGTGCAATAAAGGGTATCTAGGCAAATGGGCTGAATGACTCTGGGAGAAAAGGTGAAATTATGAGATGAAACCACATGTGTATGGATCATTAAGTGTAAAACTAATGTAAAGTGTAAAACTACAAGCTTTCATTCCATAATAAAAAGTTAAAAAAAAAACTTGTATGTGGGTCCAGGCAATTTGGACATCAAAGTTTGTTTGATAATTTCAATAGAACCAGCAGAAACTCATGTTTTCTATATTAAAAAATCATAGGGTTAGAAAAGATCAGTGAAATGGGGAAAAAAAGGTGTTTTTTTTGACACCTTGATTCAATATAAATTTTCTTTCTGAAAAATGCTTCTCATACCTTGTCCTAGACTACATTCTCTAAAGCAAACCAAATGATATGTATACATACACTAAGAAAGTGGCTCAGACCATTGTAGAAACAGACAAGTCTATATCCAGGTAGGTTCCAATATCTTGAGAAAAACATTAGGTCGGCAGAGATTTTTCTTGGCTCGTGTACCTGGGGGTGTTTATGATTAGCAGAGAAGCTATAGGCTGATGTTTACAGAGACAAATGAATTCAATACCAAGAGGTCTGTTGACAGGCCATTGATGGCTCCCGATATCAGCAGGAAATATTGCAGGCTATTTGCTGAAGTGCACAGAACCAGGGGTGGAGGAACTCCATACAGAAGGGATGCTCACACTTTTCCAGCATGTGAGTTATTTATAAAATGATCAAGTCAAAGTGATTTACCAACGACAAAATTGCAAAACATGTATTTATTTTTATTTCTTACATTTATTCATAACACATTGAGAATCATTTATATGTACAATGTGTGCCTATGTACCTTGCATAACTGCATGATTCCATATTGTACAACACAACACAGTAACTGCGTACCATTTTTGTCATTATCCGAGTTTACTCTGATGACTTACACTGAATGGAAGAAGCTATGGATAGTAGCTGCTGACAGCCAGCCTCAAGCACACTTCCAAATGATCATCAGTCATGGTGGAACGGTTCTTGGACTTAATGATCTTTATATGAGAAAAGGCTGACTCAAGTCAATAAGTAAAGCTGAATAATGTAGTCAAGGAGGTAGCATATTTTCTCATGTTTGGGTACTTTCCCTCTGCAATTAAGTTCCAGAACTGTTCATGCACTCTGGACTTCAGCTGAATGTTGGTTTGTAGTCTCAAAATCTCCCATTCCATATAAAAGTGATATGCTTTTGTCTTATTACTTGGGCCAGCTCCCCCACTCATTTTAATACCCTTTTTTATGCATAAGAGAAAAAAAAAACAAGGTCTAAAATTTGGCGATAACTTAGCTTGTCAGTTTTGCTGCCCTTAGCACAGTTGTTTGCATATGCGTTTGACACCTCAAATTGCATCTGATTGGCTGAGGTGTACATCAATTAGGTGATGGGATTGATGATAGGCTGACATCTATTTTATCAATGCCAGCCATGCGATCTACCCACACTAGATGTGCGATTGACTAGTTGATGACGAAAGACATATTGAGCCTCTCCGCCATACACGATCCAGATTCAACAAAAGAACAGATAAGCTTTTCCTGTGTTCCCTCACATTGGAAACAAGCCACACCCTTGAATCAAATCCATCAAAGCTGATCTGAGTAAGGCTGTTGCATCCATCCCTAACCATATCTCATGATGAAAGCTTAAGATGGATTAGCTAGGTGTTCGCCAAACCATGGGGAACTCTGGCCCATCAAGGTGGATACAAAGTGATCACTATCACATACCTGGTAGCACATTTACTTTTTAAATAGAATTTAGGGAATCTCCCTTATTTTTCCATAGGATCAAAATGACCCCTCTGCCCAACAGTTGGCTCCTGAATTCTGTTTCAAAGTTTGCCCTTGTCTTAGAAACGCTCATTCTACATTCTGAATTTCAATTATTTCAGTCTGTTTTGTCAGGTTGTCTGAGGAAGGAGAGGCAATGCTCTCTTCAGATGTTAAGTTTCCGCCCTGCCCCTGCCCGCCCCCTCCAGCCCCAGGACAGCAGATACAGAGGGGAATGAAACAGTAAAAGGAGTAAGAGAAATGTATCTTGTGTGTGCTCTTTGACCACAAGAGAGCCAATGGCCTTTTCTCTCTCAAATGGGAAAAAATAGAAAATCAAACAAACAAAAAACACTCCTCAAAAGGCCCGATATTGTGTGTCCTATATAAAAAGATAAAGTCTCCGAAACGTTTGATGATAAAATCATTCATTTGAATTGTTTTTTCCTCTAATGCTGGTGTTCTAACCTTACCTAAAGCTGCAATCCTTTACTACAGTTCCTCATGTTGCAGTGACCTCCCAACCATAAAATTATTTTCATTGTTTCTTCATAACTGTCATTTTGCTACTCTTCTGATTTGGATGACTCCTGTGAAAGGGTCATTTGACTCCTGAAGGAGGTCGTGACCCACAGGTTGAGAACCATACCTCTAGTTGTCACGTGTGCTTGTAAGAATTCCCCTATTATCTTAATAGGTCGGTATAAAAAAACATTACAAATAAATATCTTAAGAAATGACTTGAATGCAGAGGTTATAGGTGTAATATGTTTGTATAATTTTATTGGTGTTGTTAAAATATTCGAAGCAGCTCTGTCAATATCAATATAATCAAACTTGTCATGATTTGGTTAAATATTAGGAGTCCAGAGGTTAAAAGAGTGCTTAGAATACTACAAGCTCTAACAATAGTTGCAAAATAGTATGTCTGTGATAATTGCTGTATAGATGTTTCTGATCTAAAACTGAAAACAAACCTTTGCAAACACTCAATTTGTGAAACTTAGTACATAAAGCATCCCCATACAGAAAAAAATGCATGGTAAAATCATCTATCACAATAATCTTCATAAACAAAATTAAAACTGTTTGCCATATAAAAACGTTTAAGAACTCCTAACTTCAAAACAAAAATTATAGTACAATGGCAGTTGTTGTATTGCTCTTTTGTTCCACACTTTAGAAATATCTTTTGTAATTTATGCATCGCACAGAGGTTTCTGTTAACGATGATTTTGTGAACTAAATAAAATTAAAACATTCTTACTATCAACCCCCTGGAAAATTTTGGAAGACATTTTTAGTAATGATTTCATAATGCTTAGTTACATTTGAAAAGGCGATCCTCAGGGGTCAAAATTAAAGTGGAAATTGAAAAACAGAGCAATTAACTTCAGCAGATGTCTTGGCTGTCCTCGGGGCAATTTGCTCGTGCAGAGCAATGACCATGGAGATGAAGCCACTGGAGGAGAATTGTTGTGGGCTGCCTCCATCAAGAGACAGGAAACAGTCACTTTCCCAGGAAACCTGAACATTCAAAGGCAATGTCTGCTCTTCAAAACAACCATGAGCTCCTTGGGAGAAAGGATTGGCTTTCACCTCCCGTAAAGAGTTACAGTCTTGAGAGCTGACAGTGGCAGTTCTACCCTGTCCTTTAGAGTCCCTGTGATCCAGCATCAGCTTGATGACTGTATGTGTACATTGGTTAGTGTGGTAAACTGAAACTTGATCGAATGTATTTGGCCTAACTTCTACACTTGCAACCATGGGCATAGGAAACTAGCCCTATTCTGAGAAATAGCTCCAGTGTCCTCAGATAGAAAGGTTTTCAAATACAGGTTCTCCTAGGTAGAAATTTCACTGTGACTGATTTCAAAGTATTAATGCAATGCTGCATAAATGCTGACTGCTGGAGCTTGTGAACAATCTGTTTTCACATGTCAATGTGAACACATAACCACCTGACCAAGAAAGCACAAAGAAAGAAATTGACAGCAGTTAACGAGGATAGAAAAGCTACCTTTTCAGTAAAATAGGGAACCGGAAGAAAATATCAACCCAGTGGTATATTTGAGTGCTTACATTTATTGTCTACCAATATGTTGACACAGTACTTAAGGTCAAATTCTTTTCTGAGAATTGCTTTACTTAAACCTGCCCTTATCCAGACTTTCAGTTTCAATGTCTTCATTTGAGACTTAGGAAACCCAAAGAAAAAACTCAAAAGCAGTAAGTTGCCTGAGTACTGCCAATTCCCCTAGGACAATTGAAATCAAAATACAAAATGAATCTGAGAGAAGAGCATCTCATCTTTGTTTTTTATAGAATAGTTATTAAGTTAAGTTTCTGAGTCAACTTGAGTAGGTCAGAGTTCTCAGCGGTTTGGGTCTTAACACCTACTACTATCCCATGACCTGATTATTCCTATGTTCCCCCAGCTCATCAGTTGCAAGTCTCTGTAAACGGATGGCATAGTGGTTATGCATTGAGCAGTGGTATGCATGGTTGGAAGTTTGAAACCACTAGCAACCCCATGGGAGAAAGACTGGGTTTTTTACTCCCATTAATACTTAGTGTTGGAAAGCCACAGGATATCACTATGGGTCGGCATTGACTCAATGGTAGCAAACTTGGCTTTGGTTTGGTAAAGGGTTAAAATTAGAATCCAATGCAGCACCTTAGCAAGGTCTCAGCTCTGATGCAATGAAGTGCCTTGAGCGTATGCACTGCTTCCAATGAAAATGGATCCTGTGTCCGCCCCTTCTGTTTTTTATGGACATTGGTCTACAAGCCTGCTATATTGCCTGCTAATTCGGGCCGCTACATGCTATCTAACCTTACAACCTTGGTTCCGATTACTTCTGCAGCCCCAAGTCTAATCTGCTGATCTTGAATTCATTCTCTTGTGCAGCCACCAGCCTTTCAGCTGCTCATCAGCCTCAGAATCATGAATCGGGAGAAGCCTCCAGCTTGTAATCTGACCCATAGCCATGGAACCTGCTTAGAATCTGAACCAAAGACTTCTTCACACAACAAAAAGTTTGATCCACTTTCTTATTATAAATATATATATATACACCAATGTGTATCCATATACACATCTCTATAAATATCACTGTGTTGCTGTCATTGTTAGGTGTCATTGTGTCAGCTCTGACTCGTAGCAATCCTATCTGTGTACAACACTGCCTGGGCTTGCCCCATCCTCACACTTGTTCCTACACCTGAACCCATGCTTGCAGCCTCTGTGTCTGTCCATGTCATCCAGGGACTTCCTCCTTTCCAGTACCCATCCACTTTACTGAGCATCAGGTCTATCTCAGAGGACCGGTCTCTCCTGACAAAAGATGCAGGACAAAGATTGCCGGGTAAGACCTTGTCGCTGTTTCCCTTTGCCTTCCGTGTTCCCCCATCTGCAAATGAGACCCCCACAAGCTTGACCAGACTCACATCACCAGGGTCCACTCCCCTCCATGAAATATCTCCTTTTCAGTCACAGTTTGAGTGGTCCAGGACCTGAGGGGCTGCTCCGCCAGCAGTATCTCCAACAATGTTCTGCTTCCTTTGTTTAGGCTTTCAGTAATTGAAAATGTTTAGAAGCTATGAAAAAGGTTTTCAGTGGCTTCGTCTCCCAAGGTAGGGAGCAGAGATTTTTTTCTTGACTGTTCTTAGTCTAAAAGCTCTGCTGAAAAAAAAAAAAAAAAAAAAAAAAGCTCTGCTGAAACCAGTTCCTTTTGTGCGACCCTGTGGGCATTTGAAATAACAGGGACATAGCTTCCAGTATCCCGGCCACATACAAACTACGACAATAGGACAAACTGACAGACAGGTGGTGAGTAACCGATGTAATGATATTCTTAATTCTATAACAGTCAATTGTGATTTTATATATATAATATATATATTATAATTATTACCAAATCAAGGTTTTAGCTTCTCTAAAGAACCCAGCTTAAGATTGTCATGTTATGGTATTCAAATCCATGACTCTTATGCATGTTCCTTTTTTTTTTAATAAAAGTGCTGCTAAAGATGTATTTTTTAAATTTTTTTCAAATATGTGCCTGGTTTTGTTGAGCTCAACTGCTCTTTCTTAGAGTGCTATTTTAATTTTTTTTAAATGTCTTAAGGAGGAACCAGTATCTGGAAAGTTCTTTTTATTTAATAGAGGATCAGAGAAAAATAAAAAGACAATCAACATGATGGATTATACCGAAGCTTCAAATTGGCCTCAGACAGCAATCATTGTGAGCATTGAACGTGGCAGGGAAAGTTTTGCTTGTTGTCCCTGTGATCCCAAGAGCTGGAACTGACTGGTCTCCAATCACCAACAATGCTTTTCCGTACAAATTCATTGCTTGAACTTTCTTTGGGAATAAAATATTATTCATATTTTAATTTTTCTTGTGATAATTTAAATCACTACATTTCTTTGCTATTTCTTATTTTTCCAACAGTTTCATTGGCATGTCTGTGTGAATCCTGGTTGACTTGAGAAACAAATTCATTGACATTCATGTGTGTAGAAGAAAGAACTTTATGTGGAAGCAATTATATACGAAGAAAACATCCCAGCCCAGCTCAGATCAAGTCTCTAACTCTAATATTAGCCCATTTGCCCTTTACTAGTCCATAAATTTCTCTTTAGAGAAATATAATGATGCCAAATGCAGAAAAACCACAGGTCAGTGGGTCGAAGATCATGTGGATCCCTTGGCAGTGGAAGCATCCTAACACTGGCTCTGGTCTCCACATATCTCCTCTGAGTGTCTTCACAGCAGGAAAGGCAGAGAGAATGGATATGGCTTCCAGGGACCTACTTATCTCTTTCATCTCCAAATGAGGTCATCAAGCTGCAACCTAGTTGATAGTTTAGACTCTAACCCATCGCTCAAGTTGATATTAGATTATGTAAGTGCCACAAGATACCTCATGTATTCAATCAAATAGTTCAATCACATCAAGAGGAGTTGTACCATCACCACAGTCAGTTTTATAACATTTTCTTCAATTTTGTCCTCCTTGTTATTGGCTCCCTATTTCCCCCCAAATCTCCCATGCCACACCTCCAAGGGAACATTAATCCAGTTACTGTTTCTATATATTTACCTATCTTGAAATTCATCTACAGAAAATATTTAAAAACAAATAAACAATAAAACAGAAAAATAAACCAAAGAAACACTTCAATTGAAAAGAAAGCAGAAAATATTAAAAATTAGAACAAATTAAAATGGATTGCAAGGAATAGCAAATGATAGTTTTCTCAATTTTAACCAAATTGCTTCTGCAACAATCCCCTTTCCAAAGCATTTATATTCCTGGTCTATGAACAGAGGAAATTGTCCAGGAGGTCAATTCATGTGCATTTCCCCTTCATTTTTTTTAACTGAAAGTTTTAAAATGGGTCGAAAGGAAGAGAAAATAATAAGACTACATTTGTGTCTAACTGTCTTCCATAACTGACTCTATAATTTTCTCTTATGATAACAGGGTTATTCCCATCCCTCAGTGGTGAGGGGACCACTGTTTATCGAGCATAGCCATGTCATGAGAACTAATTGTTCTTAGAGCATTTCTATTTTCAGTGTAACATTTTAAAGCTTTAAATTCCCTTTGTTGACATGTTCCATCTTATAAATTTGGATTCTTACTTTTGGAGATTGGAAATTTATTTTTTTAAAGTTAATATAGGCTTGAGGCATCAAAAAGTAGTATGGGAAAGAAATATAGTCAAGACACTTGACTATATAAATTAATACAAAAATGTCTAATAAATGTTAGTAAACAATAGGCAATTATACTTTGCAGAGACACTGTAAACAAATTGGTTCCACACTCAATCTAGAGTGACTCAACATACTTAAGTACATCAATATTATCTATCACTGCAATAAAAGAAAAATTTATAATCAGATTAATATTGCTTTAATAAAACAAAACATCCAGAGGCAAATTTGAATAGTCTATATATTTCTTGATTAATAAATGACCAAAACATAGAAATCTAAGTATAAAAGGCAACTTCCTTAGCATGACAAAGGCTGCCTTCCAAAAACTCATTTATCACTAAAGCCATATCATCTATTCTTAATTGAAATGGTATCTTAGAAGTTTTACTAAAATAAAAAGTCAAAAAAGAAAATGATGCTTGAAATTTCATTGGTATAAATGATGATGGTTTTTTAAAAATATGCACATATATTTTTAAAGAAAAATTTGAACAATATTTGCAAGCAGGATATTAAAATTATATGTATGGGACATGCATTATGAAATACAATATTTCTGAAATACATATTAATATAGCTAGAACTTTAAAACTTGTCTCTACCAGAAAAAAGTTTTGAATCTTCTATGTATGAATATAATAGAGACATAATTTTAAATATTTTAATTATTTGCTCTCAAGTGGAAATATCAGTGCATGTGAACCATGCTTTGGTTATATGTATCACTTTTATAACTCTTCAAATTTTCCTTTTAACATTGCACAGAATTATTTGGGTCCTTTTATGAAAGGAAAATGAGTATTTTTTACATATTAGCGAAAGACATTTTGTTCATATGTCCAACTAAAATTGGAGAATAAGATATACTAAGCAACATGTAGGTGAGGGAGTTCTCCAATGATTTCTATAAGAAGACAGATACTTCCTTATATTCTTACCCTTATCTATCCAGGAATATTCCACTTTGAGATGACAATAATTTCATGGAAGTGTCACTATTTTTTATAAACTGGAGACTTGTAGACATAACCCCTGCTTATTCATCACTTCTCTTTTGTCCTTTACTAAGGGACACTTTGAATACAGCATATCCAGAAGAACTCAGAATTCAGTGCTTAGTGCTATCTACCTAGGCCATGTTTGAATGAAAACACGCTGTCACTCCACTTGGAGCATATTTTGTATCTATCAGATCTTATGTACTGAGAACTTCTAATGGTTTGTTCCTAACCTAGGTGCCAGAAATTCCAAACTGAGTAACTACATATTCATGTACAAGTCAAAGAATTCCAGCACAATTTCAATGCAGTTTTGTGGTAAAATTCGGTACCTCGGTCAGCTTATACTTGAGTATATAAGGTAAGTAAGATACATCTCTCCTTTAAAGAAACATAACAGATTCCCGAAGAAGGCAAATAATTACATCTACAAAAAATGTCCTGTCATCTGATGCCTATGTGTTGCATAAGAAAGAATAGAGATCTCTAGAAGAATTGTCATAATATGTTTCTGGCATTATTATCATTGTTATTTTGTAGTTTACATGTCAATCAGCAAAAAAACTACCAGAGTAGGCCAAATTTTTACAAGTAAGTTCTATCATCCCATGAGATATTATTACATATAATTAATTTTAAAATATTAGAAGAACCCAATAGGGTGACTTGAGCTCACTATATTGAAAGGTTTGGGTAAGAACATGACTCAGCAAATATATCTGAACTTTCTATGTGTTTTAGTTCAGAAGCCTCTCTAATACTTCAGGCTTTTTACACCAAATTGTAGTAATTATAATGGCACACCTTAGAATACTACCTTTTTATGTAAATGATACATGCATTATATTTTGCCTTCAAATCATGCAATCCCACCACCACATGTTCATTGCATGTAGTATGAAAGTTGCATGTCATGTTTATTTATGAGGGAACATTATATGCAAAAATTAAGTACTTATAGGATAGACAAATCCAAACCGAACTCATTGGTATCTAGTTGATACATATTCATGGTGATTCTGCATGAAGATTCATGGAGGAAACAGGGGTCTCTGCTCATTTGAACTGCAGCCTAACCCTCAGTGTTACCAGGACTCCTACAGGACACACAATATATTTCACTTGAATTGTTTGCTATATGTGCAGTATCATGTGGGCTAACTCAAATATTATGTATCACTTTTTTGCTATTTATTGCCAATGCCACTTCAGCATAGAATAACCTCTAAAATTGAGGGTTTCCATTCTATCAATTAGAATTGCATCTGATTTGACCAATTATGTATAGGAAATGGCTTCATTCAAATACCCTGATGGTGCTGTAGGGTCAGTATTGGACAATTAACCTCAAATCAGTGATTTGAACCTATCAGCCCTTCCTCCAGAGAGAGAGAGAGTGGAGGCTATTCCTGCTCCTAAAGACATTTACAACCTTGTAAACCCTACAGAGGTCATGATGTGACCACGGCCAGGCCTTTCTTTTGTTACTTTTATATTAATGCACCTGTCTTTAGAGTATCATTGAAATATATGCTGCTGTTATTGTGAAGATGTTGTCAATTCCATTTCCGGTTTTTAGAAATCCGAGATGACAGAGAAGAACTGTACAGTAGGGTTGTCTAAGTTGGTATATGTACAGGAGGCGATGACCTGGTCATCTTCCCCACAGAGACCACGGGCGTGGGTTCCCACCATCAACCTTTGAACATACAGACGAACATTTGGCTGTTGCAAATCCAGGTCTCTGATTGAAACGTTTAGGCTATGTCTTTGAAAATGTTGTCTCCAAGGTCTCAAATGTACTACTTTTTGCATCTACTTCTTTTAACCTACGAATATTATTTTTAAAAATGGAATGCCCTTGGAATAAATGCTGCTGCATTTACTAAGGGAGTACTCTACTCTTCTTCTGATTCACTCACTACTCTTGACCTCACTGGCCGACTAAAGTAGAAGGAAGTGTATGTAGGGAGCTAAAGCTCGAAGACAGAACTGCTCAAGTTCAGCAGTTTTATTGCTAAAAGCAGTATGGCTGTTCTCCTGCTCAGGTGCCATTCAATGAGACTTACCATTCCCAACCCCGGGAACCTTACAGACCATGAAGATGAAACTATCTCACAGTCAAAGTAGCATAGGGGCTGATATCAGACATATGGGCTAATATTGGACTTATAGACTTGATCTGGACTGCACCGAGATGTTTTCTTAATATTTAATTATACTTTATAGAAAGCTCTTTCATTTCCACATGTGAGTGTCTATGAATTTATTTCTCTAGTCAATCTGGACTAACACAAAGCCCTGGAAAATAAAAATTATAAACACATGATTTTGCTGTTTTATGTATGTCAAATTAAAAGGGGAACATGAAGACAAATTCATTTTCATAATAAAGAAGCCCTTACATTTCAATATTCATGATTCGTAATAACGAGCAATCTGAAAGACATAGCTTCTCTGTACAGCTGTGATACCAAATGTGGTGCAAGAGAATTATTTTACTCTCTAATGTTTCTAGTCCTGCTCTGTATTGATGCAAAATGTTAACTATAGCTACATTTTTCATATTTCTCACTCTTCACAAAATACGTGCAATACATGTATGTTTTATCTCTCTAGCTTTGGTTCTTACACTCTTTTTTCCTCTCCTTCTCTGTCAAATAAGCAGACACACACTCACCTGGAAACCAGCACTTCTTCACTAATCTTGACTTGTTCGATTCAGAGCCATGTTCAGGAATGAAACTGGAACCAAAAATAAAACAAAATTTCCACCATACATCGTGGAAGAGAATCCCAAATCATATAAAGGCTTTTTTTTCCCCAGAAACCAAATAGAAATTGAAAAACATATTTCTTTAACTCCATTACTTTTGATTCGTAGGTGATTTTGATGTTGTTAGCCTGACACTGGGCTATTTATTTTTGTTTCTCACTCCATGCTCATCTATCCAAACGCTGTTCTAGCACGTAGCAAGAATGCAGTTCCTGGCTTTGACTGGCAATATGCCAAGACTTAGCCATAAGTGACGATTCTTGTAAGGTGAGACAACTCACAGGTCATGGTATGTGAGTTGTATTTCTGCCCACTAGCTTTTTCCTTCTTACATCTGCGGACCCCTCACCACAACATCCCTCACACTACTGAAACCATACTCCCCAAGGCCTGCTCTGTCTCAGATGAGACTAATTTCAGTAAATGGGTCTACCCAGTTGTTTCAGAAGTCCTCCATTTTTTAAAACTGAGGGCCAGTTCTCAGTCCCTCAGACCGTTGGAGGGTTGGACTTTAGTTTTTTTTAAAAAAACAACTATGAACATATTCACTCTGGGCCTAGGAGGTGTTGGCTGCCATGCAGGACAGCAGCCTGCTTTTGTGTTTCATGCTTGACTTCACCCACAAGTGTACAAGCATTGGCTCCTGAAAGAGAAACACGCAATGATGGAATGTTTATGCATAAGAAGAAATCTGGAAAAAGCAAAGCAAAACAAATAAAAGTCTCACTGCCATCTGTGCTGACTCAGAAACCCAATAGGACAGAATAAAGTACCCCAATGAGTTTCTAAGACTGTCACTCTTTATGGAAATAGAAAGACTTGTCTTTCTCCCACAGAGCAGTGGATGGTTCGAACTGCTGACCCTGAAGTTAGCAGCCCAGCTATGTAGCCAGTATGCCACCACAACTCCTTAGAAACTAAAAGAACAAAAAACAAAAAAAAATCTGGTTAAATGGCACCAAGTTCTGAACAGAGTTTCATGTTGACAAACATTGTCAAGTGAATGTCAACATTTGAAATGTACATTATTCACAATTTAGACCTGTGATTTTTAAATATAAGGAATAATAAATAGCATCATTTTTATTTCATCCATATATTCAATTTCAATGGATTACCACACATGTATTGTACTTGCATGTTTAAATTTTGTATTTACCTCACCAATGGAAATATTGACAAATATGTGCAACTTGCAGGCAGAAAAAAAATGAATGTTTCAATTGTGAAACATCATTCATTTACTGAAAACCATTTGATGATGTCATTGCGAAGTGAGGTCTTTCTTTTAAAGGTCCTGAGTAAAGGTATGAGAATGTTGTAAAGTGACATTTTGAATGGAAACAATTGATAACCTCAGTAAAAGTTATTCTGGTTACTTTAATAAACTGATGATAAGCTGGTAGAAACATTTTAATATGTATTTGTTTTAGTTCATGTTTGCAAACATATCCGTGCATTCTATTCTCTCTGTTATTAGTTTTAAGGTTTTTTTTACTGTGTATGATATAGTGATTAGCAAATGTACTCTAATTTTAATATTACTTTTATTCCATGAATGTAGTATAGGACTAGCAGAGAAAATCCACATTTAGATTTTTTGAGTATATAGAGATTGAACATGGGTGAAATTTCCAACACAGATATAGTTGGAAACCATATATTAAATTGCAGAACTCAAAACATCTCCCCAGGTACAAATAGAGTGCAGGGTTGAGAAAGAAGAAAGGGGAGACTATCAAGAAGTATCCCTAGAGCTTCAAAGAACAACAGCAAAAACTAGTCAAATTTACCATTGCAGAATAGCTTCACGTGAAGCTAGGTAAGCAACCCATTGTTAATTCATTTGCTGTTAATTAGTCCTTCTTGATGGTTATTTGAGTTATTGAGCACTCAGAATTTCATACAATTTTTAGCTAAACGATTGCTCCACTAGTGCAAGTTCAATCAACTCAGAAAATACTACAGAATTAATAACTCCCCCATCTTTAAAATGTAACTCGAAAGTCAGTATTAATTTAGAAAAGAAGAATATTCTGTCAAGGAGGATGTTGAAAATAGATTGAAAAGAATTGAAATAGATTGAGAACAAAATAATATAGACAGACAGGTCTATACATAAAAACAAAACAAAAAAAATGTGTTCCAAGTTTTTACAAAAGTACCTGAATTCACAACATATATTTTTTCTATGTCCATGCGTGATGAGTCTAATATGATTACACATGTGGGTTTGTGCAGAAATTACAGGGTAGTTGAATAACAAATGCCCTTCAAAATGTTAAGATTCTTAACTAAGTGCACTCTTATTTGTCGACATAAATAAGCTGTCATGGATAGAATTGTGTCCCCCCAAAATTATGCGTCAACCTAACTGGTCCATGTTTCTTGGTGGCTTGGCAGTTTTGTCAGAATGTGATGTGTCAGCTCTGTAAAATTCTTCAAGTTGCTATCTGAGGTGACAAACCTCAATCAGATGTAAGAGGAGTTTCTTTGAAGTGTAGCCTGGTAAACTTTGACAACATAAACTCAGTATTGAGGTTAGCAGCCCAATATGTGGTACATTCTACCTCTAGGGCCCTGGTGATTTAAGAAGGATCCTTTATGGGGCCCTGGTTGTGTAGTAGGTAGGCCTTGGATTCCGATCCACATGATCAGCAGTTCAAAACCAGCAGCACCTCTGAGGGAAAAAGACTGGACTTTATACAACCATACACAGTTCCAGTCCTGGAAACCCACAGGGGCTTGCTGTGAATAGGCATTGACTTGATAGCAGTGAGTTTGGGAGAGTTTAAGAAGGACCAAGAAGCCAGCAGAGTAGACAGACACCTGCCATCACTGAGAAAAAAGAGACCAAGTGGAGCGTGCCATTGTGCCTGCACCATGGCACTCCTAGTTCCAGGGGGAGATAGATGCCAAGACACACGGAGATCTCTAAGGAATGAGGAGCCTGCAGATGCTGAAAAGAGACAAAGACTCCCCAGGACACCTCTCCCCAGAGAAAGCCTTCAACTAGCACTGTCCATCTGAATATGTATTTGTAGCCTCCTAAATGGGAGAGAGAACAGTTCTGTTTGTTCAAGTCTTCTTACAGTAGTACTGTTATAGTATCACTAAATAACTAAGACGTGGAACCCTCGTGGTGGACTGCTTCTGCATAATCAATAGATCAAAACCACCAGCACTCTGGTAAACAGTGAGCACCTCAGAAATACACAGGGAATCACCGTGAGTCAGTTCTGACTCAGTGGATGTGAGAGATAGTAAAATGGTATTTGCAGAGTACAGTGAAAAAGACAAGTTTTATAAGAAAAGATTGGTGCAAAGTATGCGACATGCACATGCCAATTACTTATTAAGATCACAATGAAAGAAAATTTAGGAGACTCTCTTGAAAAATCTATATATATTCCAAGATGGTTTATGAAATTTGGGGGAAATAATGTAAGATAACTAGTGCTGGATTGTCCAACAAGATAAAACACCCTATGTTCCAAGTTAGGAACTTTAACAGGATATGAAGATCTGTGTTGTATGTCAGCTGATAATAATATGAAATATTACAGGTTTCATAAGAAAAAGGCATAATGAATATTAATTTTGGAGACTTCAAAACCTTTAAAGAAGGAAGCAATAAGATTGGAATGTGAATAATCAACCAGGAGTCAGGTGTTTGTGGAGATAGAATAAACTACAATTAAGAAATCTTTATAATACTTTAAGAAATACATAGATTGAAGATTGTAATGTCAGGAAGAACACAATCATTAAATATTATATAATATAGAAACACTAGCTAGATCTTCATTTTGCAATTTCTGAACTTAAGATAATATTCATATAACATTTTAAAAGCTTTTGGAAATGATTGAAACTCTGTAAAGATATAACATTAAAAGTGTAACAAAGGGAAATCACTCAGGAAATGCCCTCGTTTTGAATGATGCTGCTGCTGGAATGAAACTATTTCACAAAATGAAAGGAAAAAACAAGTAAATTAAATCAAACATCCATATGGTTAATATGAATTCTTTGTTAATAAACTTTGATGAGATACAAAGAATTGGGAAGATAATTAATATTTTAGAAAAATTCAATATCTCCAGTTATGCTGGAGATTGCTATAGTAATTCAGAGTATAACAGCTGCTCAAATCAGGTTTGAACCATCTCTCTCCAGCTTGAATTCATCTTGTGAGACAACAGAAATAGCTTAAATGTAAAGACGTCAGAGGACATTCATTCTTTCCATGAGGTGTCCGCATGGCTTATTGCAATGTTATAAATGACTGGACACTTACACTTACACATGAATTCCATTTAAATTTGTAATACAATGTTTATATAATATTTGATTATAGGCTTCCTTTATGCATTAGACATCTTACATTTTGCATTTCTAGCATTTTGTGACTAGATTCAGTGTTGGCCAGGTTTCCTTGAGAAGCAAATCCAGTGACACTCACATAGGTATAAGAAAATACTTATTATCAAGTAATAATTATATATCAAGAAAGCAGCCCAGCCCAGTCTAACTCAAGTCCATGAATTCAGTAGTTGCCTATGTGTCCCTTTCCACCTAGTACTATGCAGAATGCAGAAAGGCACAGGCTAGTGGGTGCACAGTCAGGTGGATCCAAGGTTGATGGAAAGAGGGCAGGGCTGCAGTAGCTCTTAGGGTCAGTAGAAAAGTCCCAGCCAGCAAGAAGGTGAAGGGGCAATAGGGAGACTAGTTCACAGTGTCTCACGCTCTTGTACCATCAAGGAGTCATCGGGCTGCAACTTAATTGACAGAAATAACTCCAACCCTAGCAGGAGTGTCTACTTGACATAAAACCCTCTCCCCACCACAGACTCATCAATGTTATATGACTACTAGATGCTAGCAGTGAAATGTCACCTACATCAATGCTGAATTGATTTTTATGGCACTTTATTGTATAAAGTTGAGAATTTCTTTCTTTACAAATTCCATTTGGGTTATGTGCATTATGTTAAGGTATTTGGGCACAGTATTATTTTAAGGTGAATTAGAGCTTAAGTCATTCCTACTGCATTTAGAAAGTAATAGAAATTGCATTAAAATATCAAATTTAATCAGCAGGAATAGGCCAACAGATATTCCTGGACATAGTCTATAAAATGGGTTTTCTGACTACTAGGAATCTACTTCAACTAGATTTTCATATAACAGTTTTATTCGCATATAATTCACACAGCTCAAAATAAAATAATACAATCACATCAAGAAAAGTGGTCCTATCATCACCACAATCGGCTTACCACTTTTTATTCTCTTTCTTGTTCTCATCATAATTAGCTCCCTAAAAGCACCCTTTAACCTCCCCTGCCTCACCCCCAAGGAACATTAAATCCAGTTCTTTACCTATAGATTTATCTGTTCTGGATTTCACAAACAGATAAACATTTTATAACGATAAAAAAGATAGTACATTTTGACCAAATTACATGCGCCACAATCAAATTTACAGAGTCCTCTGTCTGATAACAGGACTATTCACCTCCCTCGACTATGGTCGGTCGGAGGGGCCTCACCGGTGGCTTAATCCGTGTGTGGACCCTCCAAATGGGTTTCGGACTTCCTCTGTCATCCATAACCAAACCATACAAGTTTGTGCAATTCGAGCTCTGATGTCATTCTCTCCTTGAGATTTGGATTATATTATTTACAACCCTTGGATCACATAAGCCGATGTGCTTCTTCCAATGGATATAGGTGACACCTCAGTTATTTGGCTGCTTGTTTGAAAACAAGCCGTTGGGACCCCAGAAGCTCTTTATTCTGCTCTCTGAGCCCCATCTGGTTTCTTCCCCACACTTTGCTATTGCACCCATATCTTCAGTGATCTCTTCGTGAGTGCAAGCTACAAGCAAGGCCGTTGGAGCTAGCTGTTCTTTGATTGAGTCTAGAATGAAGTGCAAGCTGCAAACCCTTTAATGAGTTCTTAAATAAATTGCTATTTTGAGGTAGCATCTCTTGAACAGACCTCCCATTTTATAGTGACCACATGCAAAACAATATCAGAACTTTTCACCTGGTTTACGTGGGTCTGCAAGTGTCATTGAAATCTACTGAGCCTCTAACCAACATGAAGCCTTCACTGAGAGTCAAACGGAGGCTGAGCTTGAGGGTTACTGTCTGAGATTTGAACCCTAGTATCCTGCATGCGAAGTAAAAATTCTACTCTTCTTAACACTGCCCTCTTTGCATGTGTTCGAGAAAAAAATCCCACTGTTTGATTCTTAGCGACCTTATGAAGACAAAGTCGAACTGCCCCTTTGTGTTTTCACGTTGTGAATCCCCTGGGATCAGACAGCCTCATATTTCTCCCCTGGAGGAGCTGGAGGATTCTAATAGTCTGAGTGCATCACCCACTGCCCCAACATCCCTGCCCTCTTGAGTCAAAATACTGTGTCCTGAGATCCCCATTTCCTATCCTTTACTTCTTTTTTTTGGGGGGGGGGGGCATCACAGCCCTCTGGTGACCGTGGGATCTACCCAGCACTGCTCCTGAGAGCCGCCGCTGGATTTGAACCGCCAAGCCCGTGGGCCTCAGTCCCGCGCTCAACCACTTACGCCACCAGGGCTCAGCCATCCTTTACTTCTTTCTGTTATCTTTTCTCTCTCTGCCTCCATCTTCTTTCTTATCTTGCTTGCTATTAATTTTCCTTTTCTAAATAAATATTTGTGTTTCCTATTTTTACATAGAGATCACGGAAAATTAAGAAAAAAAACAAAGCACGATCAACAACAACAACAAAAAATGTGTGGAAATAGACAAAGCCCATAGGTTAAGTGCATAATGGGAACAATAAGTCATAGAGATATAACATTTATACTGAAATAGTAATGTTTCTTTTCTGCACCTTTTAAATCAATATAATAAAAACATGAATAAAAATAACATAAAGGTAAATTCTACATTCTAACTTTAATTAATATAATACAAATAGAAGTCTTAATCATAAAAATAAAATTAATCTAAGTAAATCACAAGGTTTCCTTCTTTTTATGCTTATTAAGGAAAATGTTGCTCATAGCAAAAAATAGTAATGATTGAAAAGTTATATGTAACTATGAAAAGTATGTGGTAAAAATAGGTTTTTCTAGATTATGTTCAATAAAATTTTATTCTAAACAAAAATTTAAAAAATACTCATTGTAATTGATTACTCCATAGTTATCCATTTATAAAAATAAATGTAATTATATAAGCTATTTATTTAGTTCTGTTGGATTGTTTTGTATAATTCTATGGAAAAAGTAAATATAGCAGGTCTTGCCAACTAAAGTCTTGCATATGAAATTTTCTCAAAATTGATCAATTGAATACTTTACCACTTTATTGCTTCTAAGATTATTAGAGTTGGTGCTTTTGGTTTGGATTGACTAAAGAAACAGATTCATATGTGTGTCAGAAAGAGCTTTATATCAAGAAGTAATTCTTTTTTTGTTTGTTTTTTGTTATTTTGGTTTTTTGGGGCATCACTGCTCTCTGGTGGTGGGAGTAGGAGGCCCAGCCTTTGCTCCTGTGGAGCTGGAATTGAACCTCCATCCCAGTGGGCCGCAGTCCCGCGCACAACCACTACGCCACCGGGGCTCAGCCCAAGAAGTAATTCTATATCAAGCAAACATCCCAGCCCAGTTCAGACAAAGTCCTTTAGTCCAAAGTCCACTAGTGCATAAATCCCACATGCAATGGTGAAGAATGCAGAAAGATCACAGGCCCGTGAGTGCAGGGTTGCTTGGACCCAATGGCCTCGGCTGCATCAAAGGGCTCACATGAAGGTCTCAATGAAGCTCACTGGCATGAAGGTGAAGGCAGAGAGAGTGGCAGGTCCGCAGGAGCCTCCTTATGAGAAGGCCACGCCCACCCAACATAGAGGCACCATCAGACTGTGACCTGATTGATAGGCTAGATCCCACTCCTATACTTCTATATACATCAAACTAAAATGAAATTATGTAACTACCACATACCACTCCCTGACTCCTTGACACAACTCTTTAGCCATACATAAATTTTAAACAAAACAATAATAAAATTGTATCTATGCCTGACAGAATAAAACTAACATGTATACATGGCCTCATAAAAGCTCCCATCAGATGTATGATGTATTTATCATTGAATGATGATTTATTAAAAAATAAACATACATTTTCATTTCAAATAAATTTTTGGGGGGTAACACTGCCCTATGATGGGAGTGGGAGGCCCAGCCTTGCTCCTGGAGAGCTGCTGCTGGATTTGAATCGCCAGCAATTGGGCCACAGTCCCCCACACAACCACTACACCACCAGTTCTCAGTCCCTCAAATACATTTTAATAATTGAAAAAGGAATCCTATTTTCAGATTGTAGTACATTTTTTTTTCAAATGGCATTGACTCAAAATAGAAAGACGTTTTCTGGTTTAAAGGAGGAAACTTTCATTTTCAGTGCTCTAGCATGCCAAGAGTCCTGATAAGATCGTGGGTTACAAGATGTAACTTACTAATTGTAAGACCTGCAGTTTGAAAGCACCCACCAATATGGGGGGCGGGGAAGCAAGGCTGTCTACTTCCGTTAAGATTTGCAGTGTCTGCAGAGTCTGGAGCGCACAGCGTGAGATCTGCTCAGGTCTGCAGGATTTCTATGAGTCGGAAATGCCCTTTCTTTAGCAGTGAGTTTTAGAATGAATGACTTAGGCATAAAAATGATTTTCCAATACAAAAATGCTGATTAAAAAGATCACCTGATTCACAATAGTATTTGGAATTTGCACATCCATATATCTGTTTCTGTAAAAGATTTGAGTGTTCCTATCTTTGGGTTTTTATTGTTTGGGATCTCTCTGAATGGAATAATAATAAAGTCTTTGTAACTCTGATTTTGAGGAATCAAGATTTTTTTTTTCAAGCCAATAAGTCAATGGCATGAAGGGAGGTTTCCTTTTTTGGTGATGAGTTATTGTAGAAGCATTCAAGAAATTCCTGGACCCAAACAACATACCAAATGAGACAGAAATAAGAGTGTTCTCCTTGGCAGTCCTCAAATTTTGAAATAGACTAATAGAAATGTAAATGTGCTCAGTTTATGGCCGTATAAACATCTGACCACTTGCAGCAAAGACTTAATAGCGGGAAACAAGACATTTGAGGCTTTGAAGCCATCTCTGTTGGAAGACAAATTAGAATGGTAAGCCCAGAATACAAATACATTTAGAGGAAAGGAAGACTTGAGAGTGAGAGGTGGATTTCACATCAAGTTCTTGGAGAAAAGCAGATGAGTGAGGTGTTCTATTTGAAGGGCCTTGGAACCTTCCCATGTGATTTTAGAGGGAATAGAAATGAAAGTTGTATTCACCAAAATACTCAAACCTAATCTTCTAGAGCTGGAATTAGACACCATCCCACACTTTATAATCATCTTTAAAAACACTACAAGAAATATACCTGTCTAGAATCCTGGACAAAGACACAACCACCATCATGGCATATCGTTTCTTATTTGCACTTTGCTTTACTAGTTATAAGTAAATGCTATTAGCTGAGTGAAAACCAAACCAAACTCATTGTCATCGAGTCAAGGCTGAATCATAGTGACTCCAGTGGCTTTCTGAGACTGTGGCGGTTTATGAAGGCAGAAAGGCGGGTCTTCCTTCTGCAAAGTTGCCGCAGTAAGATGCCAACTAAGCAAATCACATCCCCACTCGTAACCAATCCACCAAATTGATTGCATGTATGCTTATTTGGTCCATGTTGGGGGTTAAATTTTTGAGTAAAGTAGACACAATCTTTGTCTTAGGATATGGTGTAGTGGAGAGTTCAGGTACATCGATGATATTGTAGATTTGATTTCAGATCACCAAAATAAAGGGAAAAGCACAACAAATGAGTGACATACATTGTTGTTGTTGTTTCCCAGTACATAAAAGAGTGATGATAAAGTGTTGTTCTAACCTGTTACCTAGGACACTGGGTTACATAGTGGTTTTGTGCTGCCTGCTTAACCCCAAAGTCAATAGTTCAAAACAAGTTACATGGGGCTATGATAAGGCTTTCTACTCTTGTAAAGAGTTACAGTGTCAAAACCCCACAGAGGACCTTCTACACTGCAAGGTTGCCATGGGTCAGATCGAATTAACGGAAGTAATGTAACCCATGATATGCCAAAACAAGATTAGGAAAAAGGTTGCCATTTGTGAGGATTATCGAAAATGTAAAACGAGACACAATATGAACCCAGGCTGCTGGGAAAATGGTGCTGGTAGACTTGTTTGAAACAAGATTGCCACAAAAACGTCAGTTTATAAAACAGAGAAACAACAACAATAAAGTATCCAAAAGTCAAATGAATTAAAGCACAGTGGAGGAATGGAGGTAGTCTGTGTAGACATGAAGAAAATTATAAAATGTTTAAGTTGTTATAATCAGTTAATTAATCATATATGTACTTTGCCTATTTTTTCATACTGGTAATGAAACCTAATGTAAGACTTCCCCCTACTCCCTCTATTACCAAGTATTATTTTTCCCCCATAATAAAGACTCTGAAGCCCATGGTAATGACAGGCATAAGCTGAATATGAATTGCATGATGATTCACTTCTGTTTAGAATGCAAATGCCAAATAAATGGAGACTCTATTGTCTACATCATGGTTATGACTTTGCAGTAGTATGTTGTTAGACTTTCATTGATCCAACTCTGGGTAAAAGAGCTAAATGTTGCCCAGTCAACATACCCACTTAGGTTAGGTGAGATGCAGAAGGGAAATGGAGAACCTATATACCTGTGAGGAAGGAAAGTAGGGCGTACAAAAGAGAATATGGAGAAAACCTCTCACTTACTTCACAGAATGTTCTAGACCCACCCCTGTGCCGTGGCAGGACTCATTTGTGTTCTCAAAGTTGACCCCCTAATCTGAGATTAATTGTATAAAGTACAGTAACACCCTAGACCTCAAAGCTAACCCATTCTAGGAGGAACATTGAGATATGATGAAGTCGAGTTCCAAATCAATTTTTCCAGAAGAAATAACTGAAAATGGATTAATTCATTCTCAACCACCAAGTATTTACCCCAACCTTAACTTCTTTTTTTTAACCTGACTTCTTATACAAAACATTATACTGAAATTTCAAAGTAAGTAAGTTCAGAGTCAAATAATGCAATTTAAATAAGACACAGTAGTAAAAACGTGTTTAACAACTGCAGTATGACCCATGTCTTGAGATTGATGATCTGGATCTATGGACAAGGATATGGACAGGAGGAGACAGATGCGGACACAGGATGTGGACGGAGAGAGAGTCCTTGTTTGGAAGAGGCGTCCCCTTCCATAAAATCAACTGGTAGCTGCTTTTCAGGAGGTTTTGTTTTGTTTGTTTATTTGCTTGTTTGTTTTTGCTTTTTTCACTAGGACCTGGATGACTTTCTCTTTAAAACATGTTTAGTGTTGTCTGCTGTTGGTGTTTCCTTAAGTGATTTCTAAAAAGGTTAACTAAACTATCATCAACAGCACTGATAACACAGTTAACCAGTTCCTTATCATGATGACTGTTTTTAAAAACTGCTTTCTTAGGACCCATGTTTATAATCTAAAAACAATACAAAAAGCCACAAAAAATAAGAACATTAGCAAAAACTCTTGAAACACTGCCACAAAAGATTTAAACAATGCTTACCAAAAATGTCAACAACTAAATAATAAGTGACAGAAACGCAAACTGTTTATTTAAAAAAAATCACATGCATCAGGTTGGATTCTGATGTTTTGCTCAAGCTCCGATGCAAACTTTTCTTGACATTTCATGTAGAAATCTGATAATGTCGAGTCTGGATGTAGTCAAGTACTGGAGTTCTCTTATCCTACAATTTATTCTGACACATGGATATGAGAACTATAATGCATGGTAATGGAAGTGGTAAAAGGGAGAATCTACCAAGCAAATAAAGAGAATTTACCAGCAACTGCTGCATCAGTACATCAATAGGGCCCTACCAGACATTAAAGCCAGAGGATGTGGCAAGAAGGATATAACTGCTGACATAAGATGGAACTTTGCTGAAAGCAGAAGTACCAGAACATGTTTACTTGTGGTTTTTGACTATGAAACATCATTTGACTATATAGATCATAACAAGCTATTGATAACATTTGAAAAATCTGGGAATTTCAGAATATTTAAATTCTGCTCATGCTGAATCTTTAAATCATGCAAGAGGCAGTAGTTTGAAGAGTAAAAAGGTTTGAAAACAGGGAAAGAAGTTGCCAGGATTGCGTCCTTTCATGTGTGTATTCAATTGTGTGTTAAGCAAATAATTGGATAAGTTGAATTATACATTTCTTTCTTCTCATATTGAATTACTTATAAAATATAAACTAATGACAGGGCTAATGGATCTTTTGGTTGTACGCATTTTAGTTGTAGGCAGAAGTGTGATTTTATGATGTGATGCATATTGTGTAGTAGGGGAGAATTTCTTAATATGATTTTCTAGCTAAGTCTCTGTAACTCCCACCCAAGGACTGCATGGGGCTATGCAAATAGGCATATGCAACAGGAATAGAGGGGATTGATCAGTTTCCATAGCAACTCTCCCCCAACCCCTGCTATTAGAATGAACCGTCTTGGTAGAAAGAGAGAAACCTCAAAGGCCTTGGAAAGTCACTTTCAAGATATTTGCCTGAAGTGGTACTGGTTACCAAGACAAGATACATTGCAGACTGTGGCAGGGAGAATCAAACATGCAGTAGTAAGATTGTGAGATTACTTCTTCTTATCTAGCCCAAGATTGTGGAGCTGTAGGATGGAATGACAAGTGGGCTGTATTCCTGGTCCATGAACCTAGGGGCTGAGAGAGTAAGAACTGGAGAAAGACATGACCCACGTGGTTTAGAAGTTGAGAATCTGAGAGATTTGGATAATGGAGACCCATGACTCTCTATTTAAGGTCACTAAATCTTACTTGTGGTAACTTGTGAACCTCCAGAATAAATCCCCCTAAGATTAAGAATTACTATGACTTCTGTGTGGCAATTGCAACAAATTATTGAAACCAGCATAGACGTAGAGTGGCATGGGAGAAATTGTTCCTGTCAGAATATGTCAAGTATGATGATTTGACTCTGTCCCATGCCAAAAGGGAAAACAGATGAAGTCAGATAGATTCACCTCCATCGTCTTTTATTGCATAAAGTGTTAAAATATTGTAGTTGTCAAAAACTTCATTTTACTTGCATCCACAATCAAAGCCCATGGAAGAAACATCCAACATTCAAAGCCCACAGAAGCAACTTCCAACAAATCTAATAACTTATTGCATTGGAAAACTTTACAGCAGAAGACATCTTTATAGAGTTAACAAGCAAAAATGTCTCTAGGAAAACTAATGTGTGCTTGCCCTAAGTTGCAGTATTTTCAGTCTCCTCAAATGCATGTAAAAACTTGACAATGAATAAGGACACCAGTGAAGAAGAGAAAAATCAATTAATTTGAAGTATGGTGTTGGTAAAGAATATGATATATACCAGGGACTGCCAGAGAAGGAACTTCAGAGACATATAATAAAAATACTCCTTAAATCAGGGAAGACACTTAACTTCACATACTTTGAACATGTTATCAAGTGGGACAAGTTTCTGGAGTATATAGTGATTGGTACAGTAGAGGATTAATTAAAAAGGCAAAGACCCTCAAAAGATTAATTGAAACCAAGGGTCGCAAACCACAATGGTTACAAGGTTGGTGCAGAATTACTGTTTGGTTCTGTTGTATATCATGCTGATATCGAGGCAATTATAATTCAATACCTACAAAAACACATATAATATCTTTAAGTAATTTCATCATTGTTCTCCTTAATGCCAGTTACTTGATTTAATAAGTTACATGTGGTAGACTATGAATAATTTCTCATTATTATAATACATATACATGCACACTTATATATTTAAGCATATGTATACACACAACTATATATTTATTTTAAGTGATATTTCATTAACTCAAACCACACTCACTTGTCATTAAATTCATTCTGAGAGATAAGGAAGAAATATGAAAAATCGAACATAATAGATTGAGAACAGAGAATGTAAAACATATTTATACTTCTGTTTTGTTGATGTTGCAAAAGAACTTGGCTATTTGAATCATAAAAGCTAGGGATAACACTAAGAAGAATGCAATTCCAGAACATGTAATTGTGCTGATGCAGAGACTGTCTGTGAGCAAATAGCAACTTTTTAGACAGAATAAGAAGAGATTGTGTGTTTAAAAATCAGAAAAGGTATGTAGTAGTATCGCATCCTCTCATCATTCTGTTCAATTTGTATGCTGAGCAAACAATTTGAGAAATTGGATTTTGTGAAGCAAATTGCAGCATTCAGATTGGGGAAACTTTTACTATTACCCTACAATATGAAGATGATACAACCTTGCTTGCTGCAAGTGAGGGGATCTTGAAACACATGGTGGTGAAAATCAAACTTGTAACATTCAGTATGGATTACAACTCAAAATAAAGAAAACAAAAATCCTCAGAAGTGGACTAGAATGCTCCATCATGATAAACTCAGAAAAGATTGCTCTCACAATCAATCAATGCACCTAGAAACATCAGTGAAGAAATCAAATGATGCATTTCATTGGGTGAGTTTGCTGTACAAGGTCTCTTCAGATTGTGGAAGAATAAAGAAGACACTTTGAAGATTACGAAGTGTATATCGCACTGAAGACATAGTAATTTTGATCAGAAAAAAATCCACTGCCATCAAGTTGGTTCTAATTTTTGAATCTTAATGGGAACAGCCAGCCTCATCATTGTACACTTCAGTAGGTGGTGATGGATTTAAACCATTGGTCTTTAGGGTAAACAGTCCAGTGTTTACTCGATGGCACCACTAGGAAGGTGGGAGACACAGAAACCACACACTTTGAGGAGTTAAAACAAAAGTAGGTAAAATTTCACTGAACAAACTTAAGAGACCTAAAGAGGGGTGAGGCAAAAGAGTTGGATAGCAATGTCAATACAAATAAATTGATAGCATCTGTGATTTTGGAAGTGAGGATATAAAAACAAAATGAAAACTGGGACTAAAAAGAGAATGATTAATCCGCATGTTGTTCAGAGGCTCTCAGAGACTCACAGTTTTCCCTATAGGGTTCCTGTAAATCAGCATTATCTTGACAGCAGTGGAAGTGACGGCCTAGGGGGGTCGGCAAACTGTGGCTCATGAGCCGTAGGCGGCTCTTTCAGTATGATTGTGTGACTCTGAAGTAACGTCGACAACACGTGAGGGTTATTGTTTCAGATCACGAAGATTTAATTTGTTTGGGGAAACATATTTAAGGCCCTTGAGTTACTTGAAAGCTGTTAGGGGGGGGACAGGATTGACTACTTGATGTCAGGAGTTGGTCAACCCCTGTCCTAGGGGGATGATTGATAAGGTCTGCTGACAATGATGCCTCTCAGGTGAACCAGGGGTAAATGTAAACCATAATCACTTCAGTTGGATTCGGAGCTTATGATTAATTCTCCCCTAATCAAAGAACAGTTCATTCTTATGGCATGGTCCTGCTAGAAGAGAAGACGGAAGACCTGGGTGCTATAGCAAAGAGTGAGGAGGAAAGTATAGTAGATGACCCCCAGTTATGAGAAAGAAAAGCATGTGGGGTCTTAAAGGTTTGCCTTGTAACAAGCAGCCGTCTAAGTGAGATCACCGAAGTCCACATGGAAGAAACACACCTGTTGGACATTTTAGTGAGGTTTTTAGAGGTTTGAAATTTCTTTTGACTTAACCTTTTTATTTAGATTTAGCTTTATAAAATTTTTAGTTAGAGCGATCTACAAAATGGGTACTCATCAAATTGAGATTTACTATAATTTGAATACTTGAATGTTATAATTCATTATTTAATGTAAACAATAGGGTTCTGATTCAAAATTGAACCAGGCTAAATCTTCCACTGCTTTTCATAAGAAATTTGATTTCTTAATTTATGCAGTTGCTAAAATTAAGTTCTAATTAGAGAAGCATACATAGAGGATATAACTTACCAGGAATTGGTTGGGATCAAATTAACTTGATTTACTCTCTTTTCCAGTCTTCATAATTACCTTATATTATATATTAAACAGGGTTCTCTAGAGAAACAAAACAAAGACACTAATAATTTTATATATATTTATATAGATATATAACATAAGAAATAAACAATTAATTAATCTATAAAGGAATACAAATGGCTCAGTGCAGCTCTCTTCCTTGAGACAGCTAATGCACTGGGAATCCTTCAAGTCTTGAAGGCTGCCAGGTAATGCCCTGTAGAGCAATCCAGGCTGTCCGGCCACAGGCAACAAACAGCAAGGCAGGTCACCAACAGTCAGCCAGATGATAGGGTCTGTCAGTCCCCAACTCAAGAGATGTATATTCCAGAAGCCTGGGGAAGCAGCACTTGATTAGGTGCCCCATGTGTCATATAACTTGCAAGTTGGAGGCACAGAACAAGGCAGCCAGATGTCCACTGGGCAGATGATTAAAGAGCAAGAGACAAGAAGGGCAAGGCTCATGGAGCCACTTATGTCTCTGCCCCTCAATTAATCTCACATGTGCTCATTGGCCATGTTGGCACAATAAACCTACCTATCACACATGATATAAATATTTTCATCTGATGTTGTTTTTTTTCAATGTCATGTTATTGTTGCTGTTTGGTACTGTCAAGTTGTTTCCAACTCATGTACAACAGGAGAAAACACTGCCTGCTCCCAAGTCGTCCTCACAATTGCTCTTATGTTTGAGCCTGTCAATTCATCAACTATGTTAAGCCATCTGATCAAGAGTCTTCCTCTTTGATTTCATAATGTCCTTCTCCAGGCACTGGTCTCTCCTGATAACATGACCAAAGTTGTGAAATGAAGTTTTACCATCCTTGTCACTGAGAGCATTTTTTCTATATTTGTTTCCAGACAAAGTTGTGTATTGTTTTGGATGTCCATGATATGTTCAACATTCTTCACCTGCACCTTAAGGAGTAATTGCTTCCAGTACTTGCTTCATCAGCTCAATTGTTTCAAAGACAGTGAGAGTTTGCATAAAATTGAAGAATAGTTGTATTCCCTTATATTTTTCCTATGGATAAATATTTCTTATTACTGAGAGCATTACATATCAAAATAGATTTTGATATGATACTTTTGATGAATACACCATTCCTCTTGAATCTGTCTTCCCAGAAGAGTAAACCATATGATTCTTTGATTCAAAATGACCAGTTCTACCCAGTTGGTTTCAGATCATTAAAGGTTTGTCTATTGATCTTTATGCCTTCCATTTATATTTTGACCACTTCCAATTTTCCTAGGTTCATACTCCCTATGTTATATGTTCCAGTTATTAATAAACAATGTGGTCGGCTGTTTCTTCTCATTTTGAGTAGTGCCCCATCAACAAATGAAGGTCTTGAAAACATTACTCCTGCAACCTTTCTTCTATCCACATCACTATAGTCAACTCTACTTTGAGAAAGCTGCTCTCCCTCAGACACATTTTGAATTCCTTTCTAGTTGAGGAACTCAACTTCTGGCTCTAAATTTATTCTGTTGCTATTCACTAAGTTTTCAATATCAGGTAATGTTTTCTTGCTATTCATAGATTTTCAGTGGCTAATTTCCCAGAATTGGAAGCCTATTTCCTCTTCATGGTCTGTTCTTTGTCTGGAAGCTGCCGGAAATCTAATCAATTTGAGTGACCCTGCTATTATTCAAAAACACAAGCAGACTAAATCACAGCAACACACAAGTCACCTCAGTACAATAAACAGGCAAATGACAGTTCGATATCATAGGAGGTGGTTATTTTCTGTTCGCTATTTTGCTCAAGATATTTAGAGTATATCATGCATATAATATGTGCTGAATGTATATTATAAGTTGATATTTTTTCTATTTCAAAACAGTATTGATGAATGCTTTGGAGAGTAGTACTGAGATACATGGGCTTAAATGTGTTAAAACTTATTTTGTTGTAGTAAAATTATTTTAAAAGTTAAGATTGTCAAAGTTCAAAATACTCTTTAATTCACACTGACTGAGAAGTCAATATATGGTGTCCATTGTTATAGTAAATGATTTATTAGATCAAATTGACAATGTACTTGAATATTTGATGAACTGCTTCTACATAGGATTTTAATTATTCCTAAAGTGCTTATTTTCATATAAAAATATGTTAGCATAGGTCCAAGTCATGAAGAACAAACAATATACCAGTATAAATGAAACCCAATACACTGTATGGGTTTTGACATTGATTTTTCTTTAGTTTTTTTTTAGGCATTACTGCCCTCTGGTAGTGGGAGTAGGAGGCTCAGCCTTTGCTCCTCCATCCCAGTGGGCTGCAGTCCCTGTGCACAACCACTACGTCACCAGAGCTCAGCGACATTGATTTAATTTTTTTTTTATTTTTTTAGGCATCACTGCCCTGGTGGTGGGGGTAGGAGGCCCAGCTTTTGCTCCTGTGAGTGGGAATTGAACCTCCATCCCAGTGGGCCGCAGTCCCACGCACAACCACTATGCCACCGGGGCTCAGCCGACATTGATTTTTAGGACATAATTTAATCTTAGCCAAAAGCTAAGATTACAATGTACATTATTTGATTTTGAAATTTCATAAGCTCATCTTAAAAATTACTAATTATGGAAGCATGGTCATTTTTCCCCCAAAGGGGATGGGGGAATTCTCTCGAAACTTCCACGGAAACTTAATTGTATGAATAGAATCCAATTGAACAAGAAAGTACTGTTTTTGTTATTAGTTGCTATCCTGTTTTCCATTATGATGCATGAAGATACCATGCCTGAATAGAGAAACAGCTGCTCTACAAGATTTAACGCCTAACAAGCATATGGAGAAACCTGTTTTTGGAGGTTCCTCTGGGGCATTCAAGACACCAAATTTTTAGCTAGATTTGGCTTCATGGTTTGTGCTACACAAAAGTTCCTTCAATAAGAATAAATGATTTTCATTAGGAGTAAAGAAATGCATGCTATAATATGTAAAAGTAATATGTTATAATAAATAGTAATATGATATTTATCAACTATATATGAATATACATGCACATGCTTGGGCATGTATCTGTGGTGTGTATAGATTGCAAGCCTCCATTTGAACAAAAAGGGGATATGTATATTTTAAAACTGGTGAAAGTGTGGTAGTTATATAATCTGTTGTCAATGTGAGAGGATTGAGTGTGAAGGGTGGAATTTAACCTATCAGTCAGGTCACAGCTTGATTACCTCATTTGGAGTAACTGAGGAGACAGCTTGCTGGAGGCAGAACATAGGACGATTCCCTGGGAGACATCGCAGCTGACAAGACAGATGGAGCTGTACTAGTGCAGCAAGCTGGAGGAGACCCGAGGAGACCCCTGCCATGTCTGGCATACTGACAACACCACTGAATGCACAAAACTTCCCACCCACTGTGATCTTCCTGCATTTGGCATCATTACATGTGTCCCATGAGTTTGAAGAGGCTTTTATAGATTGATATTGGACATATGAGCTAATAACTTATCTGGACTGGGATGGGATGTTTTCTTGATGTAAAATTACTTTTTATATAAAGCTCTTTCTTTTACACATATGAGTGTCTATGGTTTTGTTTCTCTAGTCTACCCACACTAAAACATATGGTACCTTGGGAGTGGGGTAATAGGGAAATTAATCATAAAGATGAACAGAGAATGTTTACTTGAATTCTGGCTCATGGTGGTGTTTCTTTTTGGACTAGCCAGAGGTCAAATATGTCCACGCAGTTTACTGACCTCTTTTCTGTAAAGAATATGGGAAGTCCCAAGTGTTCTTGCATTGAGGGAGCACCTGGGTGAGGGCCCAATGTCCACTTGCTACCCTAGTATTTGGCCTATAGATATGTTCTTAAATTGATTCCCTCCTTATAATAGATCATTGCATTTGTGTATGGCCATACCTATGTTTCAACCTCTGCAACTGCTCTTTGCCTTCCAGGTCTTTCCTCTATTTCCTTCCATCTTCCTCTTGTCCCACCATCATGCTCCACTTTCATTGGCGTTTCAGTGCTTTCTCACAGATTCATTGTCCTTGCTTAATCCCTACCAGACCTCCCACACCCTACTTTCCATAGATTCCAGACCATTTGTTTCTCTCCCCCCGACCCCTCCACAAGCCTGTCCATGCCCCCTTCTCCTACCCTCCCCCATGCCCCCCAGGAACCATTGGACCTATCATTCTTTACTCCTGACTCTGATCAGGAGTGCTCCCTTCTTGATTTGGTTCAACTTTGGGGGGGTGGGGGGAGTCAGTCTGCAATGCTTCCCCACCATATGACTCCCTAAAAGTCCTGTGTCACTGTCTGCTTCAGAAGGGAGCCAGTGTGGTC